>CAUYSK010061064.1:0-51741 GCA_963575035.1 Avahi laniger
AAATTACCTCCCCCATTCTTACTCATCCTCCCCCAAATTATCTCCCCCATTCCTACTCATCCTTCCCCAAATTATCTCCCCCATTCCTACTCATTGTCCCCAAATTACCTCCCCCATTCCTACTCATCCTTCCCCAAATTATCTCCCCCATTCCTACTCATCCTCCCCAAATTATCTCCCCCATTCCTACTCATCGTCCCCAAATTACCTCCCCCATTCCTACTCATCCTTCCCCAAATTATCTCCCGCATTCCTAGTCATTCTTCTCCAAATTATCTCCCACATTCCTACTCATCTTTCCCCAAATTATTTCCCACACTCCTACTCATCCTTCAAAACAACTCAGATGGTGCCTCCTCCAGAAACTTGTTCAGATTCAGCTCTAACTGAGATGCTGCTGGATGATATTTCTCCAAAGCAAGTGTGGACAATTCAATGGTGCGTACATTTCCACATTGCCATTTAGCTTCTGCAATTCTAGACATGAAACGAGTCAATTCGGGGGATAAAATGCACTGTGAACTCGAAAGGATTCTTTCTCACGAGCTGGTACGAAGGTGGCACATGCAGCAGGAGACATGGACTTGGTGTCGGTTCTATGAGTCACCCTTTGCGGTGCGTCCTCCAAGCCTCAGGAGCCCCGTTCTTTGTAGGAAATGGAGGTTGTGCTGTCCACCATGCGGGTCTGAGAGGGTCAACTGAGAAAAGTCATCTAGAGCCTTTGCAGACCATAGCAAGGTCCCAATAATTGTTATTCACATTTCAGTTCCATACCCAACATCACCCAATAGATCTCCACTGGGCGCCAGCGCCATGTGAGTTGTGTGTGGCCCAGGGGCCTCAGGAAGCACCCCTAGTCCTCACGGGAGAATGTGGAAAAGACTCACATCAGTCTCTATTTCCAATCTTCCATGCATGGTAAAATTCCAGATCCAGAAACAAGGTCCTGGGCACACCAATTCTTGCAGCTCATTCTTGTGGGAAAAGCAATCAGAGGCCAGCTGCCCAGGGCAGGATGGGGAGACACCCACCTCCCCTCTGTATCTGGGAAGCCAAGGGTGCCTCTGGGCAACCAGGGAAGGACAGCAGGGTGTCTTGCGCCGGCAATGGCACTAGCAGCATTAGGAGCCACCCACGCATCCTGCTGCACTTGCAGCTGAGAACCTGGAAGCCGCGTCTCCTTCCAGGGAAGCTGTGACCACACATGGGATCACAGAGAAACGAAAACCGAGACACATGGGGGAACTGGTGGAAATATCTCTTGAGAAGAATCTGATCTTGGACCCAAAGGTGATCTACATGTGTGGTATTTTTATTGCTCTGAAAAATGGTATAAAAAGAAGAGAAGAAAATGTGTTCTTTTCTTGGCCTGGGGTGGAAGCCGTCAGCTCCAGGGCCCCAAGACAGGAATCCTCCCCCTGTGGTCCAGCTAGTCACCTCGCAGATATCTGAAAGTACAGAAGCTGGGAAACCAAGGCTGGAACAGAATAGAGCTAGAAGCCCTTGGGCAGATAATGATATTCAGTGTTCTTCTGTATCCAGGGAAGAATTGTCCTTCAGGGTAAGTGCGAATGACGGTGGTGTCCCCAGGTCATTTAGATCTGCCATTGGAGGCCTCGGCTCCGGGCGTGGCGGGAAGCGCAGAGCGGCGAGGCACGGGCGCTGTGCTTGCTGTTTCCACATCTGGGCACATCTTGACCTCCTTCTACACTCTCTATCTTTTCTGACCATTAAATAAACCAAACACATGCACAGATTTTCACTGCCGCAAAGAAAATGGAGGACATCAGACCACGGCGACGTCAGTGTGACTTGGATGCCTTCTGTTTACCTTCTCCGTGGACGTGTGCGAGGGGGACACTGGGTGGTGACAGGACCAAATGTTGCTCCCAAGCACTGAGTCTTTGCAAGCAGCGCAGCGTAATTGTCCTACAAGACATTTTGGGGAACCGAGGCTGCCAATTAACTGCTAGTGCATCGATTAGCTATAATAGCGGTAATGATAACACACAACGACGGCGTGAAGCGAGGGCGCTGGGCCGCTCTACTTTTGGTGAGCATTTTTTTAAGCTTTTGCTTTGAAGATTTAAGTTAATAATTTATTCCTAATGAGTTTAGTCTTTTTGTTTCTCTGGTACACAGGGCATTTAAACGGCTGAAAGAAACAATGCTATTAACACAATTTTGCTTTAAAGAAAACTTCAATGGTAAGAGCGGAATTTTCATAATCACATTACAAGCGGTGTATTGATAAATTAGCTACGTGGGTGAAGACGTTGGAGAGTGGTCAGGGTGGGGTGAACTTACAGACAGTTCATTTTTCTTTGGTGGGTGATTTGGCAACATTTCATGAAAATTTAGCTCCATCCTCTGTAAGATAATAAGCATATGGAACACACAGCTAGTCTACGAGTGAATGTCATTCAAAGCTGCTGGGGCTCAGAAATGGCACCCCAGAGTGAAGGCCGCAGAAGCAAAGCGTCCCTCTGACCTCCCCTGCCCGGCTCTCTCAGCCTCACCCCCCGAAGCTGGCCACAGACACTGGAACCCCCTTCTCCAAGGGGGGTCATGGACTCCAGAACCCTGTTCTCCAAAGCCAGCCACAAAACCTAAAACCGTCACTCCAGCTATCCCTCTTTCTGTGTGAGAACTGGCCATAAAGAAATCCTCTGACCTGCGTCATGTGACTAGGTCATAAGACCCCCATTCCAGAGGGGTCCCACCTGTCCCCAGGAGAAAGGATGCTGCTCAGAGCGGCCGGGGAAACCCTGAACACACGGGCCCTGCTGGTCCCCACACCTATTAGCGTCAGATCACACTGTCCTGTGCCTGCCTCGCTGGACCCGCACGAGAGGCAGCAGCTTCCCCTGCGTCTTTGGGTCTTCATTCCAACGGCGCCCACGTCATGGAAAACTGCGGTCATGTGAATTTGTCCTGCTTATCGCTTGCTAATGTCTTTGTCATGGGCGTTTGCCGTGACCCTCGTGACGGGGAGGACACAGAGCACCCTTCCCCAACGCAATGAGGCAAAATCGTTTATAAGCCTCTTATTTTTATTGAATAGGAGAAAATGACACATGGAAGTAAATCTATTTCCTGAAACAAATTCCAAGTAGTAAAAACACTCCAAGACGCATCGCAGCCGTCCACACCAGACAGGTGTTCTCACGAGCACAGAGCTGGGAGCCGCAGCTTCCTCCCAGGCACTTCCGCGTCTGCCCGTCTGGCGGACCCCACTCACTCGCACCTCTCCACGCTCCCCTTGGCGAGCGGCCTCGTCGGGGAGTCTGCTCTGACCTGGCAGCCCGCACACCTGCACCCCTGCTCCCCTGGCAAAGAGCAGGAGGGGACCGCAGCCATCCTGTTCGGAGGACACCCGCACACGGGGAGCCGACCTGCAACGCGGCAGCCGAGTGTCATCCAGGGACAGGGAAAATCGACTCACAGCTTGGTGAGATCCACGTTGCTAAATATCTCAGCTGAGAAACAGGATGGCAAGGTTTGTTCACGAGCTTCAGTGTCCTTGAAACTCGGTGAACGTGAAACCTAAGAGTCCTGGACCGACTGAGGCACCCCAAACCTCGGACCACAGAAAACCTCTGCTGCTCTAATTCTGATCTGATAGACGTGGACACATCTCAGCAGGGAGGAAGCTTTGCTAATGCAAAACGTTAATAAAGGAAGATTATCCAAATCTCCTCGCTTCTTATTTTGTTTATTTCTTTCCTTAATGACGCATCGACTGCACACGGGTCTCGGCAGCAGGCTGCAGGGGAGGAGGAAACAGCCGTGGTGAGACGCAGCCCCGACACCGGGCGCTCGGGGCCTGGTGCTCAAATCACTCAGACACGGGGCACAGGGACCCGCTGCAAGGAGCTTCCGGGGACAGAGCCCGTTGCGGCTGGCAGGACTGTGCTGGGCGCTGGCGTGGGAGCAGGGCGGGTTCCCAGAGTCGGGGCTGCGGCAGGCGTCCCAGGCCGGATGCGCAAAGGTGTAAGCCACAGAAGTAGGAAGCGTGTTTAAAAATTATTCTCACACGGATTTCAGGAAGTGTAGGCCGCGGTCAGAGAGGAGTCACCTCACACCACAAAGGACCACAGGGAAGAGGTGCCAAGACCCGCCCGCAGGGTCAGCACGGGTGGGAGCACCGTCACGACCCCCAGTGAACGGCAGGAGGTCTCAGGTGACCCAGGGGCCAGCTGTGCAGAGAGGGGACATGTGGGCCCCGAGGGCGGAGGCAACCTCACAGGCCCCTCCTCTACGCACTGCCTGGACTCGAATGTCCCCAAATTGTGCTAAACATTCAGGCAAGGCCGACCTGGCTGCTCGACAGACAAGCACTTACCTGCAAACGGGCGTTTTCCGGTTGCCGCTCCACATACATCGCTTTCTTCCTCTCCGGAGCGCTGCTGCCCGCACGGCCGCGGCCCGGGGAGCTCGGCTCACCGCTGCTGTTAGAGTCAGGTGTTTCCGGGGAGGAATAATCAAAGGACTCGTTCACCTGACCATAGTTCCAGGGAAACAACGTCGACGCTCTTTCAGTGAGGCCGCAGAGGCTTTAGTGTTTGCTGTATTCAACTTTGTGGTTTTCTGCATTTTTAAATTTTCAAGATAATGTAGACTGTGTGTGCACCGGCAGTGTGAGTAGGCCGGGCGTGGCCTTCGGAAGGAAGAGGGGGACGCGGAGGGCAGGTGTGCATCCCGACTCCACCTGAGTGCGTGTCCGGGACGGAGGAAATGTGCCGTGAGCCGGGCCTGGGCCTGCTTCGACAGAGTAGCTGGACCACGGACAGAGAAGCCAGACGGGAGAATAAATGCCACCTGGAAACCAGGCGGGCCCGCTCCGCACAGCCCTCGAACAGGCTGTTGTTGCCATTTAGGGGACAGGCAAGGCTGGGCCCCGGCCGCAGGGACTGGTGCCGTCCACGCCATGGAGAGTCGCGGGTCTCCTCGCACCCTGCGCTCTTCCCTCCACGCAGGAGCGGGGCCCTGTGCTCCGAGTGCACGCGGCCGTGAGGAGAGGGGCAGACAGCACCGACCAAACAGCCCGAGTGTGGGACAGAATAGCCCTCACGGTCCGAGGAGGGGTCAGGGACGACAGCCACCCGCACGCTGTCCCTTCCACCCCTGAGCAACTGCACTGGCCCATTTTCAGAAGAACAAAAATGATCCTTGGAATCAAGATATGGAGAGAGAGAAAAACAGATCCAGAGAGAATAGCTGGATAAGCCATGAACCTGTGAACCTGACACCCAGGGACCTGTGACCTATCACCCTGCAACCTAGAGACCTGCCCTCTAGGGATCTGGGACCTGTAATCTGTGAACTATGACCCCACTGCGTCTGAGAATCTCTGTGGATGACCTTGGCTGCGTCCCCCGTGCACTAGGGCCCACGTCTCCCTCTGGGGAGCAGAGATGCCCGTCGGTCTGGGCTCCTGTGCGGGTTGGATGTCACCTGCCCGCGCAGGCCCCGCGCCCGGCAACACGCACCGTAAGATGGCTGGGGTGGCCATGATGCCCAGGTGCAGGGGGAGGGCAGGTGGGGTCCCCGAGAGCTGACACCCCTCCACCACCACGGCCCTCGCTTGCCAGCCCCCTCCCAGCCAGCACCCTGAGAAGCCTGTGCCGCCCGAGCCTGAGCCCAGCCCCGAGCCGACCTCATCTGAGCTGGGAGAGGCTTCTGGAAACACGGTGGGGCCTCACTCCCCACACACTCTCACCCTAGCTTGGCTTTGTGGGGCCACCGCGGAGCGGCCACAACCCATCCACCGGCCGCCACTGATGTGGCCAGGCCGCATCTGCCTCCCGCCTCCTGCGTATGCACGTGGTCCCTCCGAGGCGTCCTGCCGTGACCCCAGTAGCCGAGGCAACCTGTACTTGGGGTGGAGGATTTCCCTCAACCCCGTCTGGAACCAGCCGCCATGCTGGGCGGTCGACGCTGAGGATGACTGACGTGACTTTTGCCAGGGTCCCCACCTTCCCCACCACGCGCGCCGCCAGCGCCTGACGGAGCAGCTATCTGGAACTAAGGAGGATGCGTTGGCGCAGCCGTGCCAGGCTGGGGGCCGACTGGCTGCCGTCTGAGGAACCCAGGGCCCTGCTCTGCATCTGATGTGAAAAGAAAGGAAAGCTCCAGCCTCAGATGACGTGGCTCCGGTGCAGATCACAGGAGGACACTCTGCCTTTGCACGGCTCTGAGCGGCCGCAGCGGCAGCTCCTCGCGCACAATTGATTTCAAGCAGAGTTTTGTCTGAAAGATGCTTCTAGATTACGGCAAGAAAGCATCCTGTAATCCGCCTGCCAATGCAGTATGTTTAACAGACATGCAACTCTTATCACTGATTGATAACACTTAACTCAAAACATATTTCAGCTTTAGGAATGTCAATATTTTCCTCCGAGTGAAGGTGACCCCCGCGCCGCCTGTTTGCTAAGTGTGCACGGGGTTTGCCGGTAGATTCGTGAGGGTGGTTGTGTGGGCAGCTGTTATGGATTTGCTATCTTAGCCTGAAGTGTTTGCTGCTGATTATGTGATTAAATCAATAATAATTTCTGCCTGGATCCTGCGCTTCTCGACTCGTCTTCTGGTCCACACCGCGGAGCAGAACAATGAGCTCCGGCCGGAGCCTGAGCGGCTTTGTTGTGCAGGAAACGCCAGAGGTGTGGCAGGCGGCTCCCAAACCTCTGCCCAAGCAAGATACCGCAGCGGCTCTGGGGGAGACAAACAGCAGCCCTCGCGGCTGAGGGGGCAGACAGGTGGGGGGCAGGGCCCCTACCTGGCCTTACCTGACGTCGTCCTGCCGAGCCTCGGTTCGGTATTGAACTTTTATGCTGGCGGGGGCATTTACACCTAAACAGCCGTGGGGTCCCGAACAGTTTCATGTCACATGTGTGGGCTGCCGGCACTTCCTGGCAGCAGGGGCCCCCCTGCTTTCTGGGAATCCCAGTGCCCCAGCAGGGGAGGCTGGGGTCTCTGCCCAGCTTCCTGCCTTGCCCAGGTCCCCGGGAAAACACATTCCCTTCTGCGGCCCTCCTGTCCCAGGGTGTCCCCGGTAGCACAGGTGAGTAGCTTAGTTTTACCACAAAGGCCGTCAGAAATGCCATTTGCGAGCATTGGCGACCCGGCCCCAGCGGGTCCCTTCGCCCCCCAGCGCCCAGGTAGCTGGAGGAGCTCGACTCTTCCGCCATTGGCTCTCAGCAGGGCAATCTGGGGCAGTTCCATCTCCCAGCGGAAATGGCTGGGACACCAACAGATCTTTTAAAAATCGGAACATCTGGTCAGTCACCTTCCCCATCTGGGCAAGCAGAGCCTGTTAATAAGGCCACGCTGGAACGCGGAGGGGAGGCAGGAGTGTCCGCCGTGGCGGAGGACACCGAGCCAATGCCTCGGCCCTGGAGCCCGCGCCGCCCGGACAGCTGTGCTAATCGGTTCTCTTAAACAACAAACAGCTCCCAGCGATGCTAAATATTACTTAAAAAAAAAAAGCGAGACAACCCCAGGAACGGTGTTCATCATTTTGTTTGTAAAAGGCAAGTTTCCTGAGGTGCCCGCATTGAGAGCCAATTCAGTATTTATTACTCGTATACAATTGTAATTGCAATTACTATTTATCTATTGGGAATTGGGCTTTTTTTTTTAGGAAAAAAAAGATTACTTTGTTGGAAGAGGGACCAGGAGAGAGAAAGCTCCGCGCTTGGGTACTGCGCAGAGCTGCCCGGCTCCTCCGATGCAGTGCGGCCCTTCCTGACCGCAGGCGCGTGTGAGCGGCTGTGATCACAGCGGGGCAGAGCACAGAACGCCTTCCCCGTGGCCCTCCAAACGCTGGGCTCTTTCACTCCGATTGTTGGCGCTTTTCCTGGAAACAGAAGGCAGTTTCCAGCCTGCGACACACACCGGTACCTGGGGTCGAGCTGCTCTGCATGGCAGCGTCCGTGACACACGCCGGTACGCCTGAGCGCTGCCTTGCTGGCCCGAGGAAAACTGACTTCGTTGGAAAGAGAGAAAGGGGGACCCGGGGACAAGCCCTAGGTTTCACCATCGCACGCTGAGCCCAGTTCAGAGACACCAAACAGGCCCCCTGAGACTTTAGGGTCTCATGCAGAACACAGCGTCCTGGGGACGGCAGAACGTGGCACCCACTCAGTTCCTGCCTCCTGTGTCAAGGGCTCTGCCACCCTCTCCGGGGGCCCTTCTCAGTGCCCCTGTGGGGGTCCCGGCTCAGAGCTCAGGGAGGAGCTGGGCACAGCCCCTCCCTCCGCTGGCCCGGCTCTCTGGACAGCGCCGGGCACACTGCACAAACCGGCCAGAGGAGAAGAACACAGAGAACCCGCCCTGCGGGAGCCACGCTTTCCCCGCGGTCTAACGGGGCTCCCACAACTCCCAGGACCAGACCCTGCACCTCGGCCCCAGAACCCACCCCCTCTCTGGTGACCCCACGGCCCATCCGCAGGCTCAGCCTCTCCCTGGGAGCCCCTCTCCCTCCCAGGTCTCCTACCTGTAAGGATCTACCACTCAGATCGCAGTGAATGGCCCCCAAACAGCACCCAGGGCTCCCCAGCAGCGTGGCTGGGCGACCTCTGCGCTGTCCGTGTGAGGGCGGTTCCCACGCACACAGCCCCTGAGTGCGACCCCAGGCTGAAGGCAGGCGGGGCAGGAGCAGCTCTGCCAGCCCACCCACCCCAGGCAGCGCCCGCCACGTGGCTGGGGGGCTCGGTGCCTCTTCCGTTTATCCCCTGCCCCCTCAGTCGTGCTGAGAAGGGACCACTAGTTTGGAATTAAGAGTCTGCGTAAATTCCTAGAGAAGCGTCGTCATCCTCCTCGTGTGATTAGCAGCAGGGGCAGTGGCAGCTCTTTTATCATAAGTTGTAGGGGACACTGCCACGAGTCATTTGATGGACACAAAAGTAACCTACAGTCAGTGAGCAGGTAAGATTGTGGTCTCTTTGTAAGGAGTTACTTGGAACAAAAATGAAAATAGTCTCTGGATAGGCAGTATCTACATCCAGAGAAATAATAACTGACAGTTTAGAAGACCTGTTTCACACAGAGATGACATTTAGACCCCAAAGTTGCCTCCACTAGAAGCACAGGTTTCAGAAACCCTAGAGCCCAGGGGTTCCTCTAAAGCTTTTTTCTCTTCTTGCTCCTTTCAGGCTGTCCCCGCGTGGGTAGTCCCATGGAGGCCACGTCTCAGGGAACAAAGTCATCCCCAGGGCTTCTTGGGATCGCAGTTTGGCCTCTACCGGGGCCCCTGCCGACTGAGTCCGGCTCCAAACCTGACCAGATGTTCCTGGGTGCCCTGGAGCCGACACATCCCCACACCCAGAGGGGACGTCCACGTCCCCACAAAGTCACAGCCTTTCAGGGAACTGAGAACGTGCTGGCTGCCCAGGACAGAGACGTCCCGGCAGGAGAGATGACACTGCCGACCTGCCTCGTCACACCGCCAGTAGCTTCCTCTGCGCTGCCCGCTGCACCGGAGACGGTGTCGGGAAGTCTGTGTGTGCCCAGGGCCCCAGACACACCGTGACGGCCCTGAGCTCGGGAGGGGCTCAGGCTGGGCCGAGGATGTGGCCGCACGAGCCCCGCCTGAACCCAGAGGCCCTCGAAGGCCCCACGCGGCAGAGAGATGTTCTCTCCGTGAGGCTGGGGTAAGACAAATCCCCACGAGCAGTGAGTTACAGCCCACGCTCAGGCCACTGTCCACGGGTTTTAAACAGGGAGGACGTCGACCCCAGGGAAAATCACTCTCACGCGCTCAACTGTAAAAGTAACTTACAAAATACTCATTTTGCTCATTTCTCTCTTATGTCATAAAAACTCACACACTTCCAACTATGAGGATTGCTTTAAATTGTGAGTAAGGTTAACCTAGAAACTCCGGACCTTTTGGGATATATATATATATAATATATATATGAGTTATTTTAACATATAAGAATATACGTACATAGAAATGGTACCCAATTACAAGTAGCATTTTGGTATTTAAGATTTTGGGTTTTTTTTTAGCAATAAACACAATGCTAATACAAATACATCTTCCTAATTAGTTAGCAACCAAAACGTAATAAGAGCCACACGTACTTTCACTCTTTTAAGGAACACGGAAGTAAGCGTAGGGTCGGAAATGACCGCGGTGCTTCGGAAGCAGCAGACGACACTGACCTTGAGCGAGGACAGGAGCCGCCTCCCCCCTGGAGAAATATCAGTTGTGTCGCGTCAACCACAGAAGCGCCAGCCCTGCCCGGGCTCTGTAGCGGAGGGAGCCGACCGGCCTCCCGGACCCTGAGCCAGTCCTGCCCATGTGTCACCCTCGTCCCCTGGAGGAGGGGGCGGGGCCGTGCAGGCCGGTGGAGACCAGGCTGCGGGGACCAGCGGAGCACGCCCGGCCGGCCTCTCGCTCTGACCACAGTGTCTTAGATTTTCTCGAGCATGCAGGTTTTGGTGCAGTTTGTTTTAAAAGTCAAACGGTACACCATTTGGCAATTTTATCACTCCAGGTATAATAGAAAAATATGCCATGATTATATGTGATTTGGTTAAGTCTCCATCAAACTCTTTTCAAATTCAAAGCAGCCAGCTCTGCAGTAAGAAACCACAGCCCGGAATTAGTGATCGCATTTTTTTCCTTAGAGTTTAATTGAAACTGATGTGTTTTGAAATCGTCGGGGGGGGGGGTTCTCGAGAAAAGCGGTGCGTGTTATTCACTCCACATAAAGCGGCCCCCGCCGGCAAGAGGCTCACACCCGGGACTGGCGCCCGTTGGCGGCGGTGGGCCTGAGCGGGGCAGCCTCTCCCAGTGGGTAAATATTTAAATTATATGTATGCCAACGTACAAAAAAACCTGAAAGAAACCTGTTCTTTTCCCTTTCATTCTCCGGCTGTGAATTCTGAATACAATCTAGGCCAGCACAGACGCCCTGTGGAAGATGGCAGAGCTAACCGACCTGTCGGGGCACCGCCTCCTTCTGCGGGCTAAGACGAGTTCCCCCGGCGGAGCGGGGGCAGTGCCAACTAACAGCACCGCAGCTTTGGATTGGGGCATTGCAAAGGGGCCAACGCTAAGGAGTAAACACAGGAACCCTCGGTGACGGTAATTCATAAGCAGCAGGAAGAAAAGTGCGTGCTCGTCTCACTGGGCTAGTTGGAGCCGGTTCCGTTTTATAGAAGCCTGTGCCAGCTACACTCCATAAATTTTTCACAATGATCATAAACTTCCTTTTTATTTTATTCTCATTTCTCCACCCCTTTTGCTGCTTGCAGAGTTTATTCATGCCACGTGAAGCATATCTGTGCTGCAGAACCCACTCCTGCGCCTGAGCGCCCCAAGCCCCGCCGCGGTGCTGCCGTTGGAATCGAAGGGAGCGAAGCCCCGGCCTGCCGCTGTGAGAACGCGGCCTGCCAGGCCCTCGGCAGCAGCTTGCGTCCAGCACTGCACGGCAAACAGATTGCCCGGCCAGCGGAGCCGTCCCAACAAAGCGCCGGTGACGTTGGCTGCGCAGAGAAGTTGTCCTTCCAAAACTGGCTGAGACAACAGCGCTGGGAACGTGGGTTTGGGTGACGGAGATTTTGTTCTTAGAGCAACCAAAACCACCGAGGGAGTCGCAGGGGTGAGCGGGCCCCGGCGTGCCCGGGCCTGGAGAGAGGAGCCGCCATCCAGGGCACTGGGTGGAGAAGCCTCCGTTGCTGGCCCGGAAATGCCGCAGGCTCCACTGTGGCTAGGTGTGGCCGCAAGGTGCTCAGGAGGGACTTCTGGGGCCCAGGATAAAAACCCAGAGCCCCCCGACTTTTTTCTCATCTGTTTTCACACCCGCACACCAAGTAGACGTCTCGAAAACCGTGTCATCACCGTTTAGACTCTTAAAACTTGTCCACAAAACTGCAGAGTTTGTCTCTGCGTTGTCATGGGTGAGGCCCAGTGGGAGCGCAGGGGAAGGAGGCCCGGGGAGCGGGGCAGTCACCCCAGCCCACCCCGCGCAGGGCGGTGAGACACCTGCCCCAGGTGCCGCTGAGATGAGACTGCGTCTGAAGCTCTCCCCTGTGGCCTTTCAGAAGTGATTTGCCTCAACCCGCAGGCTAGACACGAGCTAAGGAAGAAAACCCTACTGTTGCATTGCTTCCGCCAGAGGGACGCAGCCTGCGGGGGGCGCGCAGCGTCCACTCCCTGCGCCGGGAGGGAGAGCCCGCCCCACGCCGTCTCCGGGAGCAGCTCCCTGCCTCCACGGTTTTGCTTCCAAAGACTGTTACTGTGGTCAACAGAGAATGGATGCTTTTTAGCACCAGTTATCTCTGAGCAAAATTATACAATTTGACATGTCTTTAAATATAAATAAATTTTACATGCAATTCTTACCTTCCAACCAACGTCAACCAAAAAGCTAATGTGCCTTTGTGTGTGTGTGTGTGTGTGTGTGTGTGTGTGTGTGTTTAGACAAGAACAGAAATTCGCTGTGTCTCTACTATGCAATCCACGCTGAATACAAAGGCTTCCCTTCCACTCCTCCCACGCCCCCTCCTCACCAGACAGGCGGGCAGAGATGGAAGCCAGCAGTGCATATGGGAGCCGGTGACGTTGTGAAGTAAGTTCTCCATGGGACAGACCACGGCACCCGGAAAGCTCTAGACAGCAGGTCCTTGCCCAGATTAAATGGCCCACAGCGTGGTGGTGTCCATGGGAGCCGGGGCTGGACGCGGTACTGCTCTAGGCCAACGGCAGGCAGACACTCGGCGGCAAGCAGTCACCATTCTCTTCATTGCCTGTAGCTATCTCTGACTTCAATACCACTGATTTATAAATGCTAAAAATTTCCTGAATCAAAAGGAAGTTGTCAACAACTGCTTCTTCGTGGGAACATTTCTTTTTGTTTTGCGTAGACAGAGACCCAGAGTGGAAGAGAAGACACACACATCACACCTTCACCACCAGCAATAACAACAGAAATAGAGATCAAACATTTAATTGAGACGTTAAAACTAAACAGATGTTAAGGAAAATAGTAGGCACATATGCTTAACGAAGAAATTTCTAGAAGGTGATATGGGAGGGAGGGAAGTGTACGAAGGTAGAAGATATCACATCGCACATTGTCCTGTCCAAGAGAAAACTCATTGTCTCCCCCCATTCTTGTTGTGGATTCTTCCGGAAAGACTTGAGGGGAGAAAAGAGCTCAGTTGTGGGGAGCTCGGAGGTGGCACTCGTGTGTCTGTGCACCACGGAGGGGCCAGGTCAGTCACCTCCTCACACATGAGCAGCCGTGGTACGGACAGCCCACGGAGAGGGTGCCAGCCTGTGTCCGGCTAAGGGCGCAGTGGGGCTCTGTCAGCGACGCCTTTTCCGTTGGCCTCCCAAACCCTCTGGGCAAAGAACATAACAGGTTCATGGAGAAAGGAATACCTATGGCCAATGTACCTTTTTTTTAATTCACTTTTGATAATAACTTAAAAATATACATTGGAGGCATGGCGAAATGTCATTTTCTCCTTTGTAACTGGCCAAGATTATTTAAAATGACAATGGTTGATGTTGCTTGGGCTTGGTGCTGCGGATGCTCTTTACCTGCTCATGTAAGTGTGGCACACTCGGCCTTTCCGGGGAGCAGTTTAAAAATATGTATCTGGGGCCTTACAAATGTTCATGTCCTTCAAGCCCAAAATTCCACTTTCAGAACTGTGTCTTAAGAAAACAATCAGAAATGCAGGGAAAGATCTGTGTACAAGATCCGCACAATTATAAGAATAGCGAATCATGGGAAATACCCTGAATTTCAGAAGAGCAAATGTTTGCATTAAATATGCTACATTTCTAGGCCAGAATCAGCCGTGAGCTGGTAAATGTTTATCAAATGTCTCTCTGACAGGCAAAAACTTCTTTTAAAGCCTCGATTTTTAGCGATTGCCAATGTTTGCAGTGAGAATTCTCCCACCACGGCCAAGTTCTAGCTACCAGCGTGGAATCGGCAGACACAGCCACTCCCCCACGACACCGAAAACCAGCTCCAGCTCACCGCCAGAAGGAATACCACGTAACTGTTAAAAATTATGCTTTCGAAGAAAATTTAGTGACATGCAAAAATGTTCACAGTATAATGTTATATAGAAAAGCAAGACACAATTCCACATTCCTTGTGATTCAAATTTTGCTATAAAAATTACACGTGTTGCGTTTGACATGTTACCAGTCTCAGGTATGGACATGCGTGTAGACGCAGGCGCAGACATCTGTGAGCAAACGGCCCCGACTGCAGCAACGGCCGTTTCAGGATTACGTGACGATGGCATCTCCTTCATCATCATCTTCATATGGCTCTCCGATTTTCAACTTTTCCAACCGTGCTTGCATTATGTTTCATTCAGAAAAGAATGTTATCTTAGAAAGGAAAATGGTGGCAGTGCTGGAGTTTTGCGTGGCGGTGTCCGCGACACTCTCCACATGAAGTGCCAGGGGCTGCAGGCTGTCGGCTTTGGTCTCACCTGGACACCTTCACCCACACGGGAGCCGCCGTCATCCACACAGGTATTCACGGCCCGTCACACCTGAGTGCTTCAACAATGAAATTTCCAGCGAAATGGTCAGTACCACAACAGCACTTGGCGTTTTGGAAAGAAAGAAGCAGCAACGGTTTCAGAAAAGGGAGAAGGGACGTTTGCGCTTGTCTGAGGAGATCCTCCCGGTCCCTGACCCTTGAGTGGGGGCTGGGAGGAGCAGGGGACGCCGGCACCGGCTCTCTGCAGCCTCGTTAAGACAACGTGCTCAAAGAGAAATGCGTTTTCTGCCTCCCAGAGCAACCGAAAGCAGGCCAGACAGACCGCACGCTGCCCCGTCCCTGCAGGACGATCTCAGTCGGAAAATACCCACCTACCCCCGACAGACCCCGAGACCGCGTGTGATTTTCAATGATCCTGACCATCGTCCACTGCGCCACTTTTTGTTCAGAGGTAAATACGTGTATTTTAACATTTAAAAATCTTTCAAAGACAAAGTTTGAGTTGCATTCTTTGGAAACTTCCCGAGCAAGAGTAACTGCCCTGGTTCTGTGGAGAAGACGCAGGATTCCTGCAGGGCGGGTTTCACCCACGCCCATGCTCTTTTGACCGCAGAAGATAAAATTTATGTTACTGTCACTTCCTGGCCCCGAGTCCATTAAACATTTATTACTTCCTACACCCGTGTAACCAGAAGACAAAAACATACCTGGGATTTTATTAAGCAAACAGCTCAAAGTCATAATTTTCATGTTAATGTCAATTTTTCGTCATTTCCTTTGCCTAATAAAAATGAGTTCTCTCCTTTTGGATCCATTTCTTCCTCAGTTTTGTACTCGTGTGTGTACCTGGGCGCACACACACAGTGCACACACGCACACACACATACGCACGCACACACACACACACATGTGAGGGCTGGGGAACCCTAACCCAACCCTTTCCTCTCCTGGCTCTTCCAGTGTGACCTGCAGCCTCTGCAGCCGGTGGCATCTGTGCCACCGCCTTCCTCTTGTCAAAAGTGTTTCTAACCAAACTGTTGTGCTTCTCCTCGTGACCACTGAACCCACCCGTTCCCAGACCACCCTCTCCCAGCCCCGCCCTCCCGTCACCTGCTGTCTCCTCGACCCCCCAGGAAGGGAGCCGCCCGTCCGGCCACCTGGTGCCCCCTCACTCGGACATCCAGCCAGGCCCCCGGGGCCTGCACTCGTGCCCCTGGGTCACCCACTGTGACAGTCCTCTCACGGGTCGCCCTGAGTCCACTCTGGCCTCCTGCCATGGCCTTGCTGTGGTCTCTTCACAACACAATCCAATCATGATGTCCTTTGCTGTGAGCTTGCGGTGGCTTTCCAGGGCCCTAAAGATGACATCAGCCGCTGCTCCCAGGACCTGCGCCGCCTGTGCAACCTGGGTCTGGCCACCCCTCCTCCCCCGTCTCCCGCTCTGACATCTGACCCCACCCACCGTGGGGGTGCACAGGCTCCCGCCAGGGCTGAGACCCGCACACCAGCCACCCGGACACCCTTGGGTGCCAGCATAAGGGCCCCCTCCTCGGCCGGGCCCTGCCTGGCCAAGGCCCCCATGGCACCTGCCCCGAGTGCCCGCCAGCGACGCGGTCACGGTGCACTTGGTGTGGACACGCTGCCATGGTGCACCCAGAACGCCGTCTGGGTCCTGCTCGCCTCCCCACACACGCGGCTGGACAGCTGCTCTGCTGCCCGAGTGCGGAAAGGAGGAGGCAGGAAAGGAAAGGGGACAGGACAGAGAAGAAAGTGCGGGAAGAACACGGGCGCGGGGACATAGCCAACGCACGTGACGTCCGCTCGCGTAACTTGAACCGAATGAACGCAGTGTGGCTGCAGGTGGCTGCATCCAAGCGCTGAAACTTCGGGGGGAGCTGCTTCTGGAGGAAGAGGGACGAGCATCGCTCACAGCGATCTTCGCGGGGTGGGACGTCGGCCCCACGCCCCACCGCACGCTGCGCCTCCCACGCATCTCTCCTAAAACGAGTGCCGTGGTTGTATCACTTTGGAAAATAAACAGCTCAGAGTAATTGCAATTGCTTTCCCTCCTAAAAAATGAAATATAACACTAAAAGATAAATTTGATGTTTTGGATTCCTAATGAGGAAAAATCAAGGCTCTACAGGAAAAAATCGTACAGGTCCTTTAACAGGGCTACATAGGAATCTTTTTGCAACAAGAGAATATGTAATTTGTAATTTGGTGATAAAATGAAAATTATAATGTGCAATGAGTGTTGAGAATAGATCCATAACATCACTTAGTTGGCCCGAAGTAAAATTAATAGCAAAATAAATACGTAAGATCTTCAAAAAGAAGTCATCCTGAAAAATATGTTTTGTTTTTGAAGTTATAATTTTCCTCTTAGGAAATCAAATTGTTCATAAAAACTCTCACTGTAAGAGAGAAAATTCTAACTCACTGTTGTCCAAAACAGACTTTATATGTCCCCCCACTGACGTGATGCACTAACGCAGAGCCACGCACCCAAGAGCAACGCAGAAACACTCAGGCACGACCGAGGCGCATCTGACACCACCTGCCGGCCCCACGACCTCCTCACGGGCACTGTAATGAGCGCCATTGACTCGCAGAGACTTTGGGTCCTCCGCAAATCATGTTTTCTATTGTCCTTCAAAAGCTTTCATGATAAAATGAAAATAAGCCGGAGGTTTGGGGCACCCTCACCTCACGTCTACGCTCAGCATCAGCAGTCGATGATTTGCTCACGAAACCAAAATACTGCGCCGCTGCGCCAGAGAACGACCGCAGGGAAACAGCCACCTCCATCCCTAAACCGATGCATGAAAGCTTTGTTCACAAAAATAGGCTCAAGTCCTTCATTGAAACAAAAATCACAAAGTCTCTATTTGGAGATTTTACACAAATCCAATATTTAATGGATTCCTCAATACTTCATAATCTATTTTTCTTATAAAGTAAAAAGAAAATGTAATTTTTCCGTCAAACTTCTTGTAGATGCCGCCAGACCCTCCTGCTTACTGCAGAGCTGCACGCGGACGCTCCGCTCTGCGTGGCCTCGAGGACTAGGTGGTGCCCAGGTCCCCGCGGCTAATGGTGGAAGCAGCTGTGTCCTCAGCTTGCCCGGTTCAGACCCTCCCTCACTGCCGACAGCCTCTTCCTGCCACGGTCCAGCTGACGTCACCTTTCAGATGACAGCCCCGGTCAGCTTTCTGGCTTCCTCTGCCCGGTTGGCGGCCGTGTCTGAAGGCCCCTCGGCACCGCGTGGCTGCTGTGCTCCGGAGCGCGAGCACGCGGAAGCGAGCGTGGCCTGCCCACCGGAGCGCAGCACCGGCAGCGCTGGGGTGTGGGAGGCGTTCCGTGGCACCGAGCCACCGGGACTGATGACCATGGTGGTTGACCAGCCGTGGCCACAGAACGACCCCAGGTCCTCCCAAGGGGCCTGGCACTCACTGCACAACCCCCATTTGAGCAAGGCGAGGAAGGAGCCTTCGGGACATGGCAGGAACCGGGCAGTGCAGCCGGGAAACCGAGGGGGCGGGGCTGCAGGTGGCGGCAGCGGGAGGGAGGGTAACTCGGGAGGTGCCGTCCGAGGGCAGGAACATCAGACGGTGACGCCTGCACGCGGTCAGGTGATTCTCACCCGCGGCCCCCGGGCTGCCCCGGGCCGTGGGGGACCCTCCCGTGTTCACACAGCACCCCGACCGGCTCCTGACCCCGGCCTCCCGCAGGGCCCCAGGCTGCTCTTCATGCGACCAGCGAAGGGCAGAGGGAGAGAGGGGCGTGGAGGGGACCACGTGCCGCTGCCACCTCAGCCCAGGCGACAGCACTGAAGTTCCACCTCCAGGGTCCTGAACCCGAGACTGTCTCGGGGAGGGACAGGGCAGGGACATGTGCTCCTGCCGGAGGGGGCAGCACGTGGGGTCAGCTAGCCACCCACTGGCCACCAAGCCACTGTCTCTGGTGCAGCCCGAGGCTCTCTGGGGGTGGACAGCCCCCCACCAGGACCACAGGGCGCCTCCTGCAGACCCGGAGGCCCCCGGGAAGGCAGGTGTGAACCCCATCCCATAGGAGCAGGTGGTGGGATCCTGCCAGCAGATGCCAGGTGGGCCCTGCCCGAGCCTTTGCGCCCGGCCAGGCCTCTGACATCCCCTGCCACACCTGCAGCCGTGGCGCAAAGGCCTTTCTGGACACCGCACTGCTGGGCTGCAGACTTGGGGATCCAACCAGGGCTTTAGGATGGTCCCAACTCGGGCGGCGCCTCGAGCTGACAGGAACGCCGTGTGGGGAGGCCGCCCGCAGCCTGGTGCTTGGGCAGGGCTGACGCATTTTCTCAACAAGAATGTTTCCAGTCTCATCTCTTACGCTCTGGGATCCACAGGCAACCGCTCCTTCCGGCTCTGCCTGGTTCTTAACCTCCAAACCCTTGTCCTTTCTTCTAGTTCTACTTGAAACCCACCAGTCGGGGCCCAGCTCACCGCCTCCTGTGACACCATCAGACGACGTCTTCTCTAGCCGGAGGGTGGGTGGGACAGAGGTCGGCCTTCCCAGCTGCCGCGGGGGACAGTTCTGCCAAGTGTCCACCAGCCCATGTCACCAGTTTCCTCCCCGCACACCCACGGGTACTAAAAATGTGCCGTGGCTTTGGCTTCTATCACACCTGCACCGCTGTTCCAAAAACAATAGCAAATAAGTCCCCGGATTCCAGTGGCTTAACAAGCTAAGAGTCAATTCCTCATCCTCCCAGCAGCCCAACGTGGCCACTCCACCTGCTGCCAGGTGCCTCACACGAGGCCATCCTGGGACCCCGGCTGACCCTCTCCTGGCACCAGGGTTCTCTGCATCCAGCCACAGAGAGGTGGAGACCCACCGGCTCCCCGAGGACTCAGAGCCAGAAGCGGCGCAGGTGACTCCACGCTCATTGCAGGGGTGAGGGCGAGTGGTTTGTTTCTGCTGAGATGCGAGGACAGCACCAAAATGCGCCCCTCTCTGGGCAGCTGCGTCCCAGCAGCGGATCTGCGCTGTGGACGAAGAGCCCAAGTCTCTGAGGCCCTCTCTGCAGGGGGTGGGGAAGAGGCGGGGGGGTGGGAGGGTGGTGGCACGAGGGCAGCGCAGGAAGCCGGGTGGAAACGCACACACCCTGCCCCGCGTCCAGAGGTGCAGACCCAACAGGAGTGGGGCAGGGGGCCCGGGAGTCTGCGTTTTCAACAACGGAATTGGGCTTCCAGAAAGTTTACTCGCTATCCATCATCCAAGCAGCAGAAAATAGCGCAGGGAGTTGTAATTGCCCTGACAGCGGTTTCCAAGGCACAGAGACATCGAGGCTGTCTGACGAGAGCATCGGATGAGCTGAGATCACAAGGGGGACGGCGCAGGCGTGAAAAGCAGAAATTTCTCATTTTTAAAAAACGGCCCTTGATGCCCCCGTGATTCCAGTCAATCATATCACCTCCACCTGTTTACGGTGAGTGGAGGCTGATTCTTCACAGGGCATTTGGGGGGTGCTCAAAAGCTCAAGTCTCTCTGCAACTGCCGTAGACGGGGCTCCCCGGGAAACAGACCGCGATGTGAGGGGCAGCGGCCCCCAGGCCCCCAGTGTCCTGACAACACCTGGCGAGGGTCCGCAGAGGTGAACAGCTCCTGACGCGGCAGCAACAGAGCCTCCCGCCCGGGAGGGGCCGCCGGTGGCCGGGCACTCGCACCTGCAGGAGCAAGTGTCTGTCGGCCAGGCCAGGCTCTGGCGCGGCACAGGCGGGGCTCAGCTGTGACCCCAGCTGCGGGGGTGTCCCGCAGGGGTCTAGGCACATGGTGCGTCCCACACAGCCTCTGACTGGGGCTGCGCTACCCGGGGTACGACTTGCTTGTATCCATTGGCTGTTGTCTGCTTTTCCACTGTTAAAATGACCTTTTCAGCACAGTTGCCAAAACATCCCACGATGGCTCTGGGGTCCGGTCACCAACCCTACCGTCCCCCTACTTGGAGTCCTACCTGCTTCACGACAATGACTTCCGATTGGCTTGATTTCTTTGCAAATTGTTTTCAGTCGAATTAATGGAGAATGAAAGTACAAAACTTTATCTTCTTCTTTTAATGTGGTATTTTATGTACAGAATTATGTTATAATAAAAAATTCTCTTGCTCTATAAAACAACTGATTTAAAGCTTAGAAAGAAATATCTTGGCTTCTTGGCTAACACCAGCTGCAGTAAAACATTTACATGCGTGAGACACACACCCGAATCCCCCATTCTGCAAAAATATTCTTTAATATCCATGAGTCATTTCCTTAGAAAGATTGAAGAGTGAGGACATTTGCTGCCTGTAAAGATGTTTTTTCTAAGAGTTTTTACTTTTCTCCATCATTTCTGAATTAACAGCTTCCTTTGATAATTTTTTGCTTTCTCTGCATTCTTATCACTGCCTCTATTTATTAATAAATATATCAATTTATACTACACTCTGTGTGGTTATTTCACGAATATAGACTAATACCTGGTTTTGAATCACAAGATATCGTCTTAAATGATGCTTAAGCCTTAAAATGGTCCCCTGACGTGGACTCTGGACCGTCACCACTTCACCAAGTTCCAAAAGTACAAAGACACACGTGAGCAAAAAGTCGCCAATTCAAACAGAAAATAAAATAACACCAGACACGTGAATATTTCCTGAATAAATCCCAATGTGAAGATTTAATTTCAATGGGCGTTTTCAGCCAAGCTTTATCCATGGATCATGTTAATACGTGGTACGACCAGTCTGAATGTCTATAACTCCTACCATGGAATCAAAGAAATTAAAATTGTAGGAGGAAGGGACAGATCTTCCTTGCGGAAAAAATCCCAGTCAGTAAACATAGAAGAAATGAAGGAAATGGGAATTGCCGCTGGAACACTGCACTGATAATCGCTGCAGGCAGTCCACCCTGAAATGCTAAAATCGGTGAGCAAAAGTTTGAGGAGAAACAGAATATTTGCATAATTTCAAAGTATTGCCCTTTCCCCAAGATATTCATTAATTATAGAGGGAAAGACAATAACTTTACTGTGGAGGTACCTTAATCAGGTGACCAAGGTCAGCATCACCAGCGATGAGACGTCTCAGCCCCACGAACCTTCTGCTATGAGAACGTCACTTCTTTGGTGTTCTTGCCAGAAAAGCATAACTTCAATCAAATCGGAGAAGCACAAACTGAGGAACATTTTACAAAGTAACTGGGCAATGCTCTTCAAGAATGTCAAGGTCATGAGAGACAAAGAAACAGCGAGGACTGTCGCAGACTGGGAGGCCAAGCAGCCATGATGAGCAGACGCAGCCTGAGACCCTGGATGGGTCCTGACGCAGAAAAAGGACATTATTGGGGAAACTGGAGAAATAGAATGAAGCTTGCCTGCTGGTCGATAGCACCATGCCAATGCTCATTTCTCAGTTTTGCGATTGAACTGTGGTCTACAGGATGCTAACATTAGGACAAGCAGGGTGAAGGGCACACGGGAAATCTCTGTACAATTTTTGCAACTTTTCTGTAAGTCTGAAATTATTCCAAAATTTTCAAAAACTAGCCAAAACTTTGATGTTGTAGTTATGCTGACGTCCGTATAGTTTCTTCCGTGTAATCCAAGGAAAAACCATCACGATACTTTATCCTGGAAGGAAAGTAGGTCAGTACTCTGACTTGAAGAGACAGAGAGACACGGCCTGCCGACAGGAGCCCGAGTAGTCTCGGCCGCCTGAGACAATGATCATCAAATTCCCACCAAAATTACAGCTGACACTTTGGGCCTCTGGTCTTTGTCCAAACAGCAGAATTTCCTCTGATACCACAATCAGAAAACACTGCCCACCGTGCCTGCAGGACGGGCGTGCACACCAGTGAGCAAGAACACAAACTGGCAAATGTGATCATCGGGGAACATCAGGAACACGGCACCACCGAGGCACTCCCCACCCCATGTTTTCCGGGTGAGACCGTGGCACCTGGTACATCCATCCCATGTTCAGCAAGACCCACGGGAAATCCTGCCACCTCAAAAAAAGGGGAAAAACCGATCACGGCCGCGTGAGCCGGTCACCGCTCACACGCAGAAGCACTCAGGGAGGTGAGAGATGCCTTTTTGCGCCAGTAGGAAGGGCCAAATCATAGTCCCTTCTACAGCCGGGCTAGAGGTGAGAAAACGCCTCTGGTTGGAGAAGCGAAACTCGCGAGCTCATACAGGGAGGTGGATACGGAGGCAGGACAGAAATATGCCGTCTCTGAAGTCCTCACAGCTCCCGGGCCACTGACCACAGACCGACCCAGGAGAGCCGGCCCCGCCCTGGGCACGGAGGGCCGCGGCGCAGCCTTCCCCGCACACGCGGTTTCGGCGGGTGCCGCCAACACGCCTGGCTTCCTGTGTAGTTACCGTGTGTGCTAAATACTTGTCTGGAAGTGGGCCACATTTCTAACGCTGGGCACAGTGACTCTGAGATCAGTGCTCAAAAATATCATTTCCAAAAGGATTCGGATTCCACCCAGAAGGAAGGTTACAGAAATGCTCCCCTGTTTCACCATCCCCCACAGCCCCCCGCAGCAGGGGGACCGACTCATCAGCGGGATGTCACTAAGAACAGGACAGGCGCATCTCCACTGGGCACCGCCTAGAAGGAGAGGAAACATTTCCTACATGAGTTAAAACAAAAGGAGCAATATTTTGAAAGTAAAATGCCTGTGAGTCCATCCACTGAAGGAAAAGCTTCCTGCACGGAGGCCGCTCCGTGGGCTGATGGAAGATTTTAAAGGGATGCTGTTACTCTTCGGGCATCTAATGTCATATTACAGCAAAGCAGAGAATCCTGAAATATTTATATGAATAGAATATGAAACTTAATTAATGGTGCCTACTTCGATTACATGTATTTTCATATTGCTACTAAACCGAAAGCCTCTCTCAATATTTTATAGGCTGCCAATTCCCGGCTGGGCCACGTTAGGCCTCTGGGTTCTTTTATGAACGCTGCCTGCCATTTATTATGTGATAGATGCACAATCGTAAATTATATGGAAAGCTAAAAAAAAAAAGAAAACACTTTTGCATTGTACATTGGGATTTTATTTTTGCAGTGTTTTAGTCCTGTGAAGATTTGTTGAAAATTTTCAGAAAATATTTTTCTTCTCTCCAAAAGATTTTCATAATTATAAATGAGCAAAGCATAGAAGTTGTAGCTATACTAATTCTTTAATTCCATACTGAGTCATCACAGATTTTTTTGCCATAACCCTTGGTATAGTTTCAGTACTAAAACATGCCCTGGGTCCCTTTCAAAAGCGGAGCCGGGGCCTCTTTAAAGGAGAGGCTGGCAAACCTGCCGCTCACAGGCTGGGCTGTGCGGCGGGGAGACGGGAGGACTTTCTGTTCTCCATGCCCACACCCATCTCCAATTAGCACTAATGAGAGCTACACATGCGTGTCCAAAAAACAGACCCCATAATGTTTAAGTTAATGTGGGATAAATTACAGTACGGGAAATATCAATGCTTCTTAAAATGATGGGAGCAAGCTGTGAGGTGCCATTAGCCACAGAAGTGTCATGGATGCAGCCAGCCTTCCTGGGCCACCGAGAACCCAAGCGAACACCAAGTTGCATTTCCTAAGCACCTACAGCATGGCAGGGCCCGGCGACTCGGTGCTCAAGGCTGGTACCATTGCCCGCAGCTCACAGCAGAGAGGGCTGCAGCCCACCAGGGTGGGGCCGGTGCCCGGTGTGGGGCCCGTGCAGAGCCTGGCTGGCCCCTACCACACAGCCTCCTGCCGGGTCACGCAGGGCCCGTGTCCTTCAGGGGAGCTGCTAATGGTTGAAGTTTATCCTCACCCCCTGGGAAACAACCCCAAACCAAACTATCATCTTCCCACCAAAACCAGAGCTCTGCCACTGTGCGCACCTCAGTGGATGGTGCCCCAGCCAGCTGCAAACCCTGGCTGGGACCCATCCGCTGCCCCCACCCCTCCTCCCCTAGTCCCACCCTGGGTCCTGCCGGTTTCTGCCCCCGCATCCACTCTGGCCGCCCACACCGCCATCATCATCTTCCCCAGCATGCGGCAGGGGCCCCTGGACCAGCTCCCTCACCACCACCACCCTCCAGGCCATGCCTCAGCCCGAGGGACCCTCAAACTCATCCTCTCAGCTCCTCTGGGCAACACGGGCCCCGGCGTCTTCCTGCAACACACGCTCACGTAAGCATCTCAGTGACGGCCGCTTTCTCACGGCCGGGCCCCTGCCTGCCACTGGGCGGGAGTCCTGGCCCTCTCCAGGCACATCCCGAGCTCGGGGAGTCCCCACTCCTGATCCCCTTGCGTTTGTGGGAGCAGCGGGCTCATCCCACCGTGCAGGTTGTGAAGGATGCGGTGTGTGTCACCGCCAGGAGGCATCATTTGCTCATGGGCGCGAATCCGCCACAGTGCTGAGGAGAGACCCACACTGTCCCCTCCTCTAACTGGCGAGCACCCCTGGTCTACACAGGGGTCAGGCAGCCCTGGCCAGGACTCAACCCCAGTGCTCAAGCTAATACGTCACCTGGGCCTGGGGCATGCAGGTGGGCCCGCCCCCAGCCCCCAGGGGACACTCCTCCTTCTCTCCAGGCAGCTCTTGTGTGGGCCCCGGCCCCTTCCTGAGGAAACTGCGCCAAGGAGGTCACGAGAGGGGCCGGGGGCCTCCAGGCGAGACCCACCCCAGGGAGAAACTCAAAATGACCTAAGACCCAGGGCCAGACAGGAAGGGCGAGTGGAGGGGAGCAGCCCAGCTGCAGCTGGAGGAGCAGACAGAGGGCGAGGTCACCCGGGCTGGAGGGGCCACTCGGACCTGCCCCACCGACATTGGTCCTCCGCAGGCAAGGAGCGGCAGAGCGCAGAGGGGCCAGGTCAGGTCTGGGAGGGCCTCGGAGCAGGGGAGTAGGGGGTGGCGCCCCTGGAACAGAGCAGGACGCCAGGGTACCCCCGGGCCGCCCCAGGTCTGCAGCTCTGTGGGAACCGCCCGCCCCACGCAGCTCTGCCACCCTCAGCTGGGCTTTGCGGATGGAGCAGAAGACAAAGCAGATGTTGCCCGGACGACACCCGGTTTCCCGCCAAGGGCCAAACAGAGACCCCCAGGCAACTCCCCAGCTCTCCCTAGGACCTTTCTAGAGACGAGAGGGCAGGCGCCTCCCCTCACACCCGGGACCCCAAGCGTGGTGGCCTCAGGCCTGGGGTTGGGGGGAGCAGAGGGAGGTTCCCTGCCTGGCGCCAACACACCTCGGCCCCAGGCTCTCGACCCCAGCAGCGCCCCGAGGTCCCCACGAGGGATGAGCTGCCTCCAGCAATTGCACGGCACACTCGTGTGCTCGCTGGGGGGCCCGGGACGCGGGAGCACGCAGAGCAGAGGCCCCCGGGGCCCAGCGCGCGTCCTCAGCAGCAGCACAGGGGAGAGGGGACCACCCACAGCTCGGGGTTCCCTGGCCCAGAGCCCACCTCGCCCCCTGGTGCCGCCTGGCCCAGGCCGGGGACCGCGTCCGCATTTCCCTGCCGCACCCGCCCCCACGATGCACGTCCACATCACGCCAAGCGTTTGTCTCCCAGAATCGCACCGGCGGTGCAGGTGCGGGACACAAACAGACTCGTCTTCTGTGACCCCCCTCAGCACGGGCAGCACCGGCAGAAGGGGCTGTTTGGAAGGAAACGCCTCCGCGAGGGACGGTGGGGCAGGAAGGGGCGGCAAGGCTGCCGTGTCCCCTGCTCCCCTGCTCGGCGGGAATTTGGGTGAAACACGGGCCCTGCTCTGCCATGTGAGGCACTGAGGCGCTCGCTGGCCAGGGTCTGGGACCACTCACGGTCGCCCTCGCGCCGCTGCGTCTACCCCGCAGTCCCAGGAGGAACCGGATACCCCGCAAACAGCAGAGGAGGGGATGGGGCGCTGAGGCAGGGGAAACTGTCTCCTGGGCGGACGGGAGCCGGACCAAGGTCATCGCGGTCAGGACGGCGGCACAGGAGCAGACAGGGCACACGGGGCAAAGACGCGAAAACTCTCCCACCGGGAAGGGCCGTCTGGACGGTGCGTTTCTTTAACGCTATTGATCATACTCCTGGAAGGTCGTAAATTACAGGGGGAGATATTCTGAAGATATTTGCTGAGCCCGACCTAGTCTAACGATTTTCCCGCTGCCGACGGGCTCGGGGGACTTTGTGCCTTGGCTGTTGTTAGAAAGCTTTTCGCACCTCGTGCCAACCCAGCATCTCCTGGCCGGTGCGAGTGGGTCAGACGGTGAAGCCAGATAAAGCCACGAGCTGTGGCGGCAGCATGAGGGGAGCGGAAGGGCCCCTCCCGGGGAAAAGGGGCGGTTCGGGGGGGGGGTCGGGTTCCCAGGGGGGATGGGGTTCCCAGGGGGGATGGAGTTCTCAGGGGGGATGGAGTTTCCAGGGGGATGGGGTTCCCAGGAGGGATGGGGTTTCTGGGGGGGATGGGGTTCTTGGGGGATGGGGTTCCCAGGGGAGATGGAGTTTCCAGGGGGATGGGGTTCCCAGGAGGGATGGGGTTTCTGGGGGGGATGGGGTTCCCAGAGGGGATGGAGTCCCCCGGGAGCCCTGTGAAGTCCGCCTTCCACACAGAAGCCCAGGCGGGAGCCTCGTGGATGTTTGCGGCAAAGCCCAGGCACGAGGGCCCCAGTGTCCCCCAAGGGTCGTGTCTAAAGCCACGTGGCACTGAACAGGGCCACTTTCAGAGAAATCACCTGCCAGACCAGATGGCCATTAAGAAGTGACAGGCTGGTGTCGCTGGTGTCCCGAGGGGCTCTGCCCCCTCACGCTGTCTAACAAACAGAGTTTGGGAGGAGGAGTGTGCGGAAGGGCTGCTTTAACCCGGAAGTGCCACTTCACACGTGGGCAGACCCTCACACGCACAGCACAGCCATGTCCCAGCGTGCCCCGAAGGCCCCTGGGTGGATCCCTTACCTTTATTTGAAGAGGCTTATTATGTTTCTTTCTGTGATCACTTGAAGTTTGGTAAATGATACAGTGCAATTTATTATTTATACAGTGTCCTTCATACACAGCATCACAAAACGTTTTGCAGCAAGAACCAGACAGAGAAGCAGAAAACCCTGCCAAGGTGGCAAGACCTTTTTAGCCAACAGGGGGATGAAAGTCACACCGAGCCCGGAAGAGGCCAGGCTCTGTCCTGACGCCCCTTCCTCTGGGCATCTGTCCCAGCACACCTGTTGGAGCCTGGGCGCACCAGCGGCGGGCACAAGCCCCTCAGCAGGTCCAGAGCAGTTGGGACCCAGCCAAGGATCGCCGTCCTACAATTATTCCCATTAAAACAACATGCGGGGTCGTGTCAATGCAGAAATGTAACTTCAAAGCTGCAAGAGCGCCAGTCAGCTCTGTGGGGTCTTTGGTTTTGTGGTTGTTGTGTTGTTTATTCTTTGAGGCAGACCGGATTAATTTTGCCGCAGTTGAAAATCAAGCAAATATAGTTTAGAAAGAGGCATTTAATTCTTTATTGCTCTTGCACACAACACAAATAGCACCTCCAGTACCAGCGCTGCTAAGTGTTTTAGCGTTATTCCGCCATACAGTACATCACGATGTTAATTTTCCACATTACTTTACTCCTTCTCCAGACCATATTTTACAACAGAGAAAACAAACTGCTTGTAATTACACTGCATGCCAGGACAAATTAAGTAAACACGCATTTTTAATGCTTCGGGCTGTTAGGGTACAAAACAAAGGACTTCAGTTAAGGTCAATATTAGAGTTATGCAATTGCCCAGGGATACAAAAGACAAACCCTTGATTGAATGTGGGTAAAATGGAAGTGGTTCTATTCAATGCCACGGAGCTGGATTCTCAAAAAGAATGCACTGCCAATGAGGCCGGGACATTTTTCCTATTTTATAGTCATTTTCTAAGAGATTAATGCTAATGCCAATACTAAAAAATAATAACAAACTATCAGAAAAATCCATCGTGTCAGTGGCAGGGACGTAAGTCAACTAACTAGTCGCCATCTCTACACCTGCCCCTTCAACCTGCACGCAAACCCCGCGGGAGCTACAGAACCCACGGATACTCACAGTCACGTGTGTCTCCTTCCTACGCCCGAGCCGTGCACCACCGGTCGGCAGCCCTACCCGGCGTCCAAATGTGAGGAAGTGCAGAATGGAGAAGGGACCCGGACAGGCTAAGCTTTTTAACTGAGTCCACACAACAAGAAAGGATGTCAGTAACATCCGGAGGACTCAGCGGATCAGAAGTGAGTATTTCTCCTTCCCTAGGTCACCCCACGGCGGCCAGCGCAGAGGTGGGCACGGCTCTGCGGAGGATGGGGGAGGGGACCACAAGTACGCAAGTAAAATCTCAGTGTTGCCAACCCTTCGACAAAGACACTTTCAGGACGGCAGGCGCCTCTTGCGACGCTGCGTGCTTGGTTCCCGTGCAGGATTTGCCGAGATTCCCACGTTAGTCTTTCCCTATAAAACAGAAGAATTTGACCTCACCTTCTTTTCAGGAACTTACTAAATATAATCAGATACGGTCAAGCCTCAATATTGGTGGATTTCTGTATTTGCAAACTCGCTCACTCACTAAAATTTGCTTGTAACCCCAAAATCAACACTTGTGGCACTTACCACGCCATTTCGGACGTGCCCAGAGCAGCAGAAACACTGAGCTTCCTGACGCGCCCCCTCGCCGCTAAGCGGAAACGAGATGCTCTGCCTTCTCGGCGCACCGCTCAAACCGTTAATGTAAACAAGCATCCTCTCTGTGGTCTATTCAGAGCCATGTTCTCGTGGTCCGTGTTGGTGACCGTGCTCAGGCCGGGTGCCGCCTCGGGTCCCCAGCACAGGGGGCTAAGTGAGGCTGAGTGAGGTGCTCTTGGGCCTGAGTTCAATGTCGGTGCATCAACAATAAGTGTTAAATAAGGTCTTTTAACAGAGACACACACAAACGAGTCAAGTGTCGACTGGTGATGAAACTGTGATGACCAGAGGCGTGCAGGAACCTGACGCCGTGTTTCCTGTGACAGCGCTGGCTCAGGGCTCACGAACTCAGGCCACAAACGACACGAAAAAGCACAGTGACATGTGTTAACCGTCCTCATAATTATCATTACACACACACACGCGAATTGAGTGCTGTAGTTCACACCCAACTCCTTACACGATGTAGAAAGAGATTATAAGTAAGCTCAAAAGAATGTTTCCCTTTTGTCTTTATTATAGTCCTTAAATTAACTAAAACACCCAAGGTAAGTGTTTTTCAGCTAACCTCCTAACACCAGGATTTTCAGGTATTCTGAAATCCCATAATTGGCAATTAGCTTTATTTTTGGAAACCAGTATTCAGCCCCACTGTTTCAGTCACATGGATGGATGGATCTGTGGGGTGGATGGATGGATGGATGGATGGACAGATGGATGGGTGAATGGATGGATGGACGGTGGATGAGTGGATGAATGGATGGATGGAAGGGTGGGTGGATGGATGGATGGATGAGTGGATGGATGGATGGATGGATGTGTGGGGCAGATGGATGGATGGATGGGTGGATGGATGGATGGATGGATGGACAGATGGATGGGTGAATGGATGGATGGACTGTGGATGAGTGGATGGGTGGATGGATGGATGGATGGAAGGGTGGGTGAGGGATGGATGAACGGATGGATGGGTGGATGGATGGATGGGTGGATGGATGGATGGGTGGGTGGATGGATGGATGGATGGGTGGATAGATGGATGGGTGGATGGATGGATGGATGAGTGGGTGGGTGGATGAATAGATGGATGGGTGGGTGGATGGATGGGTGGATGGATGGATGGATGGGTGGGTGGATGGATGGATGGATGGGTGGATAGATGGATGGGTGGATGGGTGGATGGATGGATGGATGGATGGATGGATGGATGAGTGGGTGGGTGGATGAATAGATGGATGGGTGGGTGGATGGATGGATGGATGGACAGATGGATGGATGGGTGGGTGGATGGACGATGGATGGAGAAGCCACCCAGCATAGACCCAGCCAGACCCAGCCCAGGCCCAGCCCAGACCAGTGCGGAGTCTCCTCCCCTGGCTCCCCATCCCTCTGCACAAAACCACCAAGGACCTGCGTTGTTGCAGGTGCCACACTTGACCACAGCTTTGTGCCCCCCTCCCTTTTAGACCATCAGCCCCTTGGGGACAGGGACTGCATCCTATTTCCTCCTCTATTTCCACAGGCAGGAGCAGGGCCAGCGCAGAGTGGGTGCTCAGCAGACAGTAACGGGTGGAGCCAGAGCACAGGTTGGCCATGGGGTTGCTTGCTACGGAGACTGTGTCCAGCTGTCTGGAAAGAGGAGGGCTGTCTGTGACCCAAGTCAGTCACTAATTCAACAGCATTAACTGCATTTCCACGTGAAACACCACTGCACTAGACGTTTAAAGGATTAGGGTCAGAAGAAGATTTAAAAAGAAAAGAGTGAAAGGAAGGAAGGAAGGAAGGAAAGAAAGAAGGGACGGAGGGAAGGGGCCAATTCACATTGTTCAAAACCTTAAACTCTAACAGCAATAACTACATTGCACAATGTGATGACATTAGACTGTACACAAAATACATTTATGTCTTGAACTTGAGATACTTACCACATACTTTCTTCTGAAATACGCATCTGATATTAAAAAGGGAAAAGAAACACTGTTGCACAGAAAGCCTAAGAAAATAGACATAATAAACATAGGAATAATAATTTATACTGCAAAAGGATTCTATTCTTTAAAACAGTGTTTATCTCTGAATTCTTAGAAAATAAACAAATAAATGAGTTTCCTGAGTAAATCGGAAATCAGAGCACGACGCGCTGGACTGCGAGTTACATCAGCTCCTGGAGGTCAGGTGCTCGGACACCACGCAAGCCCCCACCTGGGCTGGGAACCCGAGACCCTTGGAGCTGCTCCACCACTGGGAAGCCCCCAGGGGATGGGGAAGCCCCTGCCCCACGGAGCCCAGGCCCCCCACCCCCGCTGACAGCACCACGAACGGCCACCACGCCAAGGCCAGGTCTCCACCAGCCCCCAGGGGGCCGTGTCTGCTCCCTGCAGGCACAGTGCTGAGCGTGACCATGCACCAAGAGCAAGATGAGCATGAGAGGCCACCCAGACACTTGGCGGATAAGACCGTACGGTACTAAAGGCCCAGGGAGGTGCTGAGAACCGGGGCCGCTGAAAGCAGGTCACAGGGAACAGGATGTGGTCCAGGCCAGCCCAGAGCCCAGCAAGGAGCATGCGGATGACCTTCACTGAAGGACACCTCCCTGCTCACACACAGAGGATTCTGGCGTGAGTCGTCTCGTGCTGGTCTTTTGTCTTTATTCCATTTCTGTTTGAATACTGACCACATTCCCTCCTGGGTCGTGTCGTGCAGAGGCCATGGAAGAGCCTCCAGCTGGCGGGCTCGAGGAGAGTCCCTGGCAGGAACCCAGGCGCTCAGTGCCCTGCAGAGCTGGGCCCCGGGAAGGGCCACTCACTCACGGCAGGTGTGACACTCCGTTTGTTGCATGCATCGAGCAGAAACCCTGGGTGCTTGGGGGAATTAATGCAGTTTTCCAATTTGTTCAGCTCAAAAAAAGTGGAGTGACCGAGATCCCCTGGCGTCTGGGACCTGGCCCGGGGCACTTATACACACGGTGACCAGCTGGGCGCTGTGGCCTTGGACAGTTCCCTCGGCCAGTGGAGCCTCAGCTTCCCACCTGCAAATACTTGTATTAGCGCAGGTACTTGCCTCCCAGGTTCTCGGGAGGTGGAAATAGGCCACACAGGCAGGAGCTTGGCGCACTGTCTGGATGTGACCAGCACTCAGCGTCCGTGGCTGCTGGCTGCAGGGCTGTTGATATTATTATTATCGTTACCAGTTCTCATGACCACGCCAAGCACAGGGCCAGAAACAACGGTGTGGGAGCGACTCTGTGCCTCTGGCCTCTGGACCAGCGTGGCTGCCACCCCGCCTGTGTCTCCCCGACATTTCTTTGTTCTAGAACAAACCATGACATGCACTGTTCTCTGATTGCACAGGGGACCTCTTGGTGACTTCAACGGCCTTGCAAGGTGTCTCTGCACGAGGCTTGGCTCCTGCTGCCTGCAACGCGAATAAATATTAATTCCCATCTGAGGGCACGGATGGAAATCAAAGTCACATTTTATCTGCCCTTGGAAAATGAGTAAGTTTTCAAAGTCAGAGGTACGACAGGGTTTGAATTTTAGCAACCCAACACATTTGCAGAAAATAATTATCACAGGCAATGACACAAATTCCTGGAAGTCCTGCTTCTTCTGCTCACTGGACGGCTGCATCGCCCTCCCTCCCCCATTGTGGCAACACATAAAATAATGTCTTTAAAGGGCAGTGCGACTTTATGGCATTGCTGATTCTCAGAGTGGAAATGTCCTGCTTAAAAAGAAATGCCAGATTCACAGGGGCCCCCATGCACCTCCCAGGGTCGGACTCGGCCCCGCCCGCCCTGCCCTGCGTCCCACGGAGCCCCCCCACGAGCAGCTGCTCCCTGAGTCTCACACCCCAGTCTCAGGCGGCAGAGGCTGCCCCAGCCCTGAGGACTGGAAGGTGTGTCACCACCATGGCAGGACCCTGCTCTGTGGCTGTCACTGCCCAGGGACCTCTAAAAGACAAAGAATCCCATGTTTTAAAATCTCGTTAACATATCAAAGAGCAGCAAATGTGCAAATTGCCGTCCTCAGGATGCTTTACTGCTTGTCCTTTCACTGAGTCCCCCATCCGGCCACTCCACGAGGCTACTCATTGGAGAGAAGAGCCCTATTTATGTCCTTCAGATGTTTACCTTCAGTAAAAGACACTTCAAAGAGGGCCTGGGGGACTCTGCCCTGCCCAGCGACTCCTCCCCACGCCGTGATTGATGGATCCTGCCCACATTCACAAACGCGGGGGCTGCTTCCCTAATGGGCTGGCGGCTCACGGGTGGCCGGCGGGGCACCCTCGGAAGGAGCTTCGGTGGCAGTTTGGGGCCTTCCTTTTATTCCTTCCCGAGTCTCCCGTCTCAGGGCATGAGACGGTCTGTTAGTGTTTTCCGCCCGCGCATTCCCCAGACCCCACATCATCTCGCTCAGGATGGTTCCTGGGAAGATGACTCCCTTGCTTTTAATATCGAGTTGCCCAGATGGGTTTGGTGAGCACCCGTAATTAAGTATAGAATGTAAATGCATTTAAATGTGACCTCTCCAGACGCATTAAGGAACTGGAAGGCAAGATGTCATCGGCGCTCCTGGGAGGCAGCAGGGACACGAGCGGTAACTAACACCCAGCCGTCCCGCGCCCCGGCTGCTGCGGGCGCCGGGAAGGGGCGTTCTCGGGGAATTTCGTTTGGGCACAAACAGCATCCTCGCTCCAGGCCCGCAGTGACAATAGTGATGCTGGTGCCGGTGATTCATTAACACCCAGGACCCTCCAGGACATCCACTTAATCTTCATACTCTTTATATAATTTGCCCTCTTTTTTAAACATAAAAAAAAAAAACCATAACGCTCACAGAGGTAAGAATCCTGGCCAGGATCACTCAGCAGACTGATATTTCAACTTATTTCTAAACTTCAAAATATTGCTCTTTTCACTTAAAACTCGTGCCTTCCCCAACGTAAGGACAATTTAGAAGGGGCCTCGGTCAGTCAGTATCGAGCGTGGAGGTCAGTGCTGACTCTGGTGAGGCTGGTACGCAAGTTTTATTCCACACTTTTCTTTTCTCCAAAAAAGACAGAGACCCCCAGATTGCTCAGGAGCAGCCGGGGCCGCACGTTGCCGCTGCATTAAAAAGCTTTTCCGGATGAAGTGACATCGGTTTGCTGGGCTGAGAAGGGACACTCAGCGGCAGCTATGTACGCAGGCGACGTGGAGAAAGACGGTCTCGGCTTCACCACAGCTGCCCAGTGCTTCGGGAAGTTTCCGTCCCAGCGGAAGTGAGGGTTTCAGGAGGAAGCAGAAAGCCCCACTTAACGGGTCCACCGGCGGGAGAACAAGGACAGCGAGTGGCAGAGACCCCAGCAGACACCCCAGGAGCCCCGGCCAGGGCCCCTCTGATACACGACATTGGTGGGCAATGGGAAAAATAAATTAATTAAAAATGAGGCCTCTGAGTCACTTCTGAACACTAGTCCGCAGTTACTTGGGAACAGAGCCACGAGAGAGCGAGAGCTAAGCTGTGACCCACTGAGTGGCAGGAGCTGACAGTCTCCTCGCACACAGGAAGGGACCTGCCCCACCAGGCCTTGGTGCGCGGCTGTCGGGCCTGCACCACCCCGCGTCCCCCGCACAGACTCGCGTAGGCCCCGAAGCGCTTTTCCAGACCGATCCACGTGCAAGATGGAATTCCAAGCTGCTACTCAGAGGATTTTCCAATCAGCCTGAGTGTTGGATGCGTGTGTAAGGTAGATTCTGAAACGGGAAATCAGAGCTGACGCCGTGGTGACACCCACTGCCCCTCTGACAGGGAAAGAGGGGACCCGGGTCCTCGTGGGTGTCACCACGCTGGAAACTGAAACAGACACATTTTCCGCTGTGCTGGGCTTCATTCTAAGCCTTTTCTGTGTATTAACCCCTTGGGGCTAATTAGTCCTCACAGTGACCCCACGCAGCAGGCATATTGTTTCCATTTTACACAGGGGAAACCAAGGCATGCACGGGGTAAGTGATTTGCCCAGGGGTCATGTGTATAAGGGGAGAGCCAGGATTTGCACCCAGAAATCTGGTTTCAAAATCAGCTTAATCAACTGCTCCGCTGGTAAATGAATAACTTCCCCACTTCGATGTTTCCGAAGACTTACGTTGGAAAGCTGGTGTCTGAGATGGGCCCAGGCTCAGCGTCGGGAGGAAGACGCCGCCCTGACCTCCCGCCAGCCCTTGCTGCCGACGGAGCCCGCGCCGCCCTTCCAGAGCCCCACTGCCAGCCACACAGCTCGGGAAGAGGCGCAGGGCAGACACACGACATCCCCCCGGCGGTCTCTGTTTTGACTTTGGCCCCTTCCTCCCACGTGTCCGTGTGGCTCCTGGACCTCACACTTATGCTCCTGATGTCAGGCCACCACTCGCCCTCGCGCCGAACTGGAGAGAGCCTCCTGGGGATGCTCTGTGTCCCCCGCCCTGGGACCCCCTGGCCTGGCCTCATCTGCGGTCGATCTTCCTAACGCATCGTTCGTGCATACACTTGGTGCACGTCCACTGAGCGCCGCTGTGTGCAGGGGAGCTGAGCCCCTCTGGGTGACCCACCGTGCCCATCCACAGAAGCCAACACGCACATTCCCCCCGCTCTGTCGTGTGGTGCGTGTTCTCCCGTGGGTGACGCGGGAGAAACAAGGAGCATTTCCCTGAGCCTACATGCAGATTTTTAACTCAATTTTTAAAATGAATTCTGCCAACGAACTGTATGTTGTTTTTGACTGATACAGTCCTAAAAAAGAGAGAGGTTAAGATTTCACATGCAAGGATAAAGTTTTCCAACAGTAACAATTTTAAGAGTTACTGTGACAATTACGTACATAGTTGTTACTATTAACATTCAATAAATGCTAGTTGTTTTTCTTTAGGGAGAAAGCTTGCAGGGGAAAAGCATTTGATAAATTCAGTCTTATAAATGCCCTTTAAATAGACATCAAGACGGCAGAATAAACCAAATCCTGAAGATTTATCACAAAGGTAGCCATATTCGGGGCTAAATAAAAAGTGCTCAGCTCAGCAAAGGTTTATGTAAATTCTGACACGTGCAGAAAGGCAGGTGTGTGTCTCCATGCTCCATAACAGACTCATGTTGCCACCCTAAAATGTAAACACGAGGCTAATAAATAAACTGTAACTTACCATGATTTGAGTTCACCGGAAGAGACAGAATTTTTGTCAAGGGACAAACAGTGTCTGGCAGGGAGTGGCCACGCATACTCGTGCAATCTGCACAATTTCTCCATATGGATCTGATGAGAGCACAAGTTGTAGTACAGTAATCGAATGATAATATATTTGTCAAAAAAGTCAACTTTTAATTGAAACACAAATTTATTTTAAAAAAGAGAAGAATGCATATCGTAGTCTCGATGAATGAAGGGTGTTCGGTGCCTTCAGCTGAAGCGGAGAGATCAGTGTTGAGTTCTCGGGAAATACGGCTGTTTCCAAAGTCCCCGATGCCTGTCGTTCCAGAGGTTACAGGAAGGGAGCAATTCCTCAGCTCACGGTGGCCTGGTCACTCCTAAGGACTCCTCACGTCCTTTAGGGCAACAGTCAAATGAGACGGGGCTGATGTGATTTACAGCTGAGAAGTGAGGGACCTGCGGCTTCCCACCAGGGCTGGCGGGACCCCCGACTGAAGGGGCGTCCACCCCGGCGTGGGCCTGGCCACGGGCGGTCCCTGTTCCTCTGCAGACCCAGCAACTCACCCCGTCTCCAACCGTCTCCCAGGAAGCTGCCTCCCGAGGGCACTGCCACAGCGGAAGTGACCACATCCAAAGTGGCGATGGGCACAGCCTGGATTAGTGTCCCAGAGGAGGGGAGCGGCTGGGGATGAGCCTCGGAAAACTCACACAGGCCTTTGTCCAGAAAAGTAAGGGGCTTAGACAAGATTAGCCCTTAGGTCTCTTCCCCTGTGAGGACCTAAAGCCAGAGCCTCCTGTCACTGTGCCCTACACCCCTTGTAGAAGTACGAGGCCAGTGGGGCCAGCAGGAGGCTGGGGGCGGAGGCCAGCTGGGGACACAGGTTGGGAGGCCGGAGGGAGGGGCCCCTGCTGGTGCCCAGGTCCAGACTCCACCCTCTCCAGGCGAGCTGGGAGTGGCCCACAGCCCTGCTACACAGCCTGCTCGGCCTGCGTCCTTCAGGGAAGGACAGAGGTGCAGGAACACCCCCCACCCCCACGTACCAGTCACGCTTGCACCGAGCAGCATTCCTCCCCACAAAGCTGAGGTCCTGGGTGGTCGGCCAGTGAGTCGGGGGCAGCCTCTCCTGCCAGCACTGCGGACTTCGGAGTGTCCAGACCCCAGCCCTGGGCGGGGAGGAGGCCGGGACACCTGCTGCCAGGGTGTCTGAACAGCAAGATGGACAGCGGGACCCCCTAGACAGGGTCTGCCAACAAAGTGCCTGTCCTAAACCCCGGGGGCATTCGATGCTGTGTTCGAGGAGGGTCACACGATGCCGAGCCAGGGAGTGGCCCTGGTGGGAGGGCTCTGTGTGATGATCAACTGGGCGACTGACTTCCAGGGAGGTGGCAAAGCCACGTGGGCCGCAGCACAGCGGCTCCGGGCAGGGCTCCCTCTGGCTCCACCGCGGCAGCTCCGACTCCGGGAGCTCATTCGCGTATTGGAGTCACTTCTGTGCGGGTCCTTCGGAGAAGCTCCCCGTGGAAATCACGCGTGCCCAAGAGAGTGGGTGTCCAGGCACCCAGGGCAGGGGCTCTGCGCAGGGAAAAGGACATCACCTTTTCTTAACACTGGACGGATGAGTCAGAGTGGTAGTTACAGTTGTCAAAACCTAAGACGTGCAGTCTGGGCTTTCTTGGTTGTTTGTCTGTTTTACTGTTCAACACGTCAGCATGTTCTCCTCTGTGCCAACCTGCAACAGCTGCGTCCCAGTTGCGACACAGGCCTCCGCGGCGCGCCGTGCTGTGCGGCTCCCGCAGGCCCCTCCAGCGGGTTGTGATCGGTTCCACGACCACACGCGCTGTGCCCCCGCCACTTTTTAAAGGCAACATTCAGCCCAGTTCTCATTCGGAAGCACAGACGGTCGCTCCTGTCCCATCAGGCCTCTGTGAGCAGGCGTTGGGTGTCCCTGTTCCAGTCCCACCTTCTCCACGGCTTCTTCTTCTTCGCCGAAACACGGCAACAGCGCTTTTTCCAAAAAGGCATCTATAACCTTATTCCTTCTCTTTTGTGTTTTTTTCGGTAAGAATATAATAATCACCTATGATTAGGTGAACAGCTCAGGACAAGCAGGTACCAGACACAAGCTGGTGGGATTTCTGGGGGATTTTTTAATTTCTAGGAGCAGGAAACCTGTTGCGCTCTACGTCTTCGCTCCCTCCACGCAGACCCCTCCCCGCAGCGGGGCGGGAGGGGCGCGGTGTTCAGTCCGACCCACAGCAAACCGCAGAGGTGCAGCTGTCTGCGAGTCCTTGGTGGCAGGGCCCGCAGATCTGCCCTTGGATGGTGACGTTAACAGCGGAAGAGCTTCCTTGCATCCTGCGAGTCCACATAAAATTCGCTCACTGCAGGAACCTGCTGAGCTCAGCAGGAACTCTGAGAAATTACAGTGGAACTGTAGAATTTAGAGCCAGCAGGCCAGCAAACCTGACGTGTGTGCACCAAGCTGGCAAAGCAACGCTCAGAGGCAAACCAAGGTCACAAGCAACCCTCATCCCTGAGGGGAAAGACTCTGGCCAAGGTGCCCCGCTGTGACAAACAGACCTGACTCTCCGGCGTTCCGTGGCCCGTCCCCGTGGCTGCGCACCAGCCTGGAGAGCCCTGTCTGTGCTGCGCTCGCTCAGAACCCCCCATCGGCAGAGCCCACATTTAACGGGGCAGCGTGACAGGGTGGGGCGCTGGTGTCATCAGTGGCTACACGTGCGTCTCAGCCGCTCGACCCCAGGTTTTCGGTGTGTGTGAACTGAGGGTCTTTCCAATCCTACGAGACGGTTCCCCGAGGGAGCTCCCATCGGAAAGCGCCTGCATGGTGACAGAACTCCCAGGACTTCTCTCCGGCTGCCCCGTCCAGGGCTGGTTGACAGACAGCTGAAACCCACCTTAGGTGTAGGAAAGCAGCTTTTCGTTCTTGGTACTCCTCAGGACATGGGGAGCAGGAACGCAGAGCTCTCAGGGCTGCCTTGAAGCCACACAGCCCCGATGACCGGGCTTCTGCCGCAGGTTTGTGCTGGGTTAGTCGCCTTTCTATGCACAAAGGAAACACCTCGCTGCCCATGCAAACCCGTCACCTCCCTAAAGTCGGACGAAGAGCTGAGCGCGTGCACATGCCCGAATGCGCTTCCCTGAGCCGAGGCGAATCCCAGTCTACCGCCAGAAGGCATGTCTCATTAACAAAACTGTTGTAAGAAAGAATAAAAGTGCAAGAAATGTGGAACTCAAAGCCCATTTGTGGTACAAGACGATCATTAGCTTTCGGGTCATGACTGTCTCTTACCTGTGACCCTATCCCCGCGATTCTCATCGCTAGAGCCCGACATCAGGTAGCGGTGAATGCCCACCGTGGGAAACAGCAGCTAGCTGGGCTCCTCCTTCTGCGTCGCCTTGGCCACAAACGGGGCTACGAAGGACCCTGCACACATCTTAACAACAGCCTCCAAAGAAAGTCAGGAAAACAGGGTGGCATTGGGGGCGGGGGGCAGACACTCGGTCCCCACTCTCCACGTGAGTTTGTGCATCTGGCCAGAGCAGCTGAGCTAATGGACAGATTACACCTCTGAAAACATCACATTTCTTTCAGAGATTGTACTATCACTTACTTTCTTAAAAAAAAAATTGTTGGTTCCGACTTGGCTGATGGTGTCCTTTTTTGTGCGAAATGTTCTGTGGACAAAGGGTCCCCAGTTCCCTGATCTCGAAACAGCTCCATCTGCCGTTGGGGTTCAGGGCTGACCTCTCTGCCCTGCCGGCCACAAGGACAAGCTCACCCAGCGGCCACAGGGGCCTGGGGCTCCTGACCGGTGCCCGCCCCATCCCTCTGGTCTCCCGCACCCTGTCCTCGGCGGCTGACGACAGGCAAATCTACGGGTGGAAGGGTCCCCCTCGCACCGCTCTGCTGTAATCGTAACTTCACTGCCGGCGGCAGCCCTGATAGGCTCTGTGCTGTCTGCGCCCTGGCGCTGCGGAGTTTATTTACGCTCCCAGAACACCGCGACAGCCCCCCCCATCAGGGACCACTGACGGATATATGGCGGAACCATCGCAGGGGCAAATATCGAAAGGGAGAGAGTGGAATAATGACAATTACGTAAATCTCTCAGAAAGCTTCCCAGGGGCCTTGGCGGCAGGACGGAGGTCTGAGGTTGAGACGAGAGCAGGAAACTCTGGCCGGAGCCGCCCAGATGGCCGCGACCTCCGGGAGCCACGCCAGGGCGCTGGCGAACGTGCTTGTACCACTCGCACGAAGTTCACCAACTCGCTCCACGTCGGCAGTGACTCCACCACGTGGCCGCTGGGGACCCCCGACTACCGCGGCCCAGAGCCACATCCAGACCGCCCACGGAGTCGCGTTCTCACCCTCACCTGATGTTCCACCCGCCTTTTTCTCAGAAGCTCCTTTCATGGGCTCCTCTGCACCGACCCGTGGTATTTCACACTTCCCGTAGCTACCAGGGATTCCTGCGAACACTGCCCTCCGGTAAAATGTTTAGAGACAACAGCAGGTTACGAAGAAGAGGCCAGTAAAATTCCTGTGCTCACAGAAGACCCTAAAGGCGGCAGCGAGCGAGAAGCCAGAGGCCCCAACGCCTGCCCCCACCTTCGGGCCATGAACCAGGTGCAAGACCCGGGAACGTGCCGGTCGGCAACCAGAGCAGAGAGACCAGCGCCCCAGCACAGTTCCCAGTCAGGCCCAAGGCCGATGCCAGATACTTGCAAGATGAATCATCTAACCACATTGCAACTAAATGTGCATTTACGTACAACATCCTATTTTAAATAATTCGCTGTTTCAGCTTTGCAAATCACACATGATTACAACACAATTTAGTGTGTATTAGATACATTTCACGCAACCTGATGCATAAATCGCTATCTGCTTGCTGCACTTCCGTGTGGGAGTGAGACATGCAACATTTGTTTCTATCTGTGTGAACACGCAGGTTAGTTCATCCACCTGCGAAACAGTGCACCGATCCCAGCCCCAGCGACACGCCCCAGCGGCCGCTGCCACAGATCTAAGGCTGCCCAGCCGCCCGCGCCCCGGTCTCCGCAGCCTCTGTGTAAGCGTTCCCTCTGCCGCAGACGCCGCGGGGGTCCTGTCGGCTTCACAGAGCAGCCCTGGGGAGCGCCCCAAAGACCTGAGAAGCCAGTTCTGTTTGCGGAGCGCAGTCCTTCTCCACGTGACCGCGGAAACCCCGTGGCAGAGAACGTGCGCGATGGGGAGATGGTGACGGCGCTCAAAACGGCTCAGCAGGTGCCTGTGTCCGCGTGTCCCGAAGGCATGAAGAACACAAGCCGTGCATGTGAAAAGGCCTCCAGGAAATACTGGTATCGCGGGGTGTTCACTGCCTTCTTTGCACTCTTCTACGTTTTCACACCTTTTTCCGGCAGCACCTGTTGCCTTTGACCTCAGAGCAGGAAGGCGAATGTTGCTGCGTTTGTTTCCGAAGGAGCCCCCAGTCCGGGCCTGTCCTCCTTCCCTCTCGTCTCTGGTTTGAGAAAAGCGCTCAGGACTCCGGGTCACTCGGGCCCGTGGCTGAAGACACAGCGTCCTCCTGGCCCCCAGGGCGGGCCGGGCACAGCTCCACGGCAGCAGCGAGGGCCTCTCCTCGGTCCTCTGTCCTCGGCCAGGCCAGGCAGGGGAGGGGAGGGTGAGAAGTGGGATTGGAGAAAGAGAAACTGAGGCGCTTTCTGTGTGGGATTAGGAGCGAACGGGCCGGAAAGGAAACAGCGTGTTCCGGAATCACGGGGATGAGGCCAGGAGGGCTTACTGGGAGGAGCAAGTCACTGGGTCGGTCACACAAGCCTGCGGTGGGCCCGGCCTTTGCTCCCACCTCCCGGCACACAGGCGCCAGCGAATGCACAGGAAGCAGAAGAAGCGAAACTCGCCTTCCTTGAGCACGCAGCTCCCAAGCCCCCGGCCGGGCTGTGGGGAGGGGGCGCAGGACACGCAGAGGCCCTGGGAGCGGGAGGCTGGGCGGGTCGGGTCCCCCACCGCAGTCGGAGCAGACCCAGAAGTTGATTAATGGTGCAACACACCTAGACTGTTTCCTCGTAAAGCACTGAAGATTTTCTGATGACGCGGTTGCATTCCTAGGGGAAGCGAATGCTAATTGCTGTCTAGACGTTTCATTGCTGGTCACCGGCCAGCTCTTCTTCCACACACTAAACTGTGGGGCGGCCCGGATTGTCTGTTTCTGTGGAAGATGGGAGGCTGGGAGTGGAGTGTGATGGGAACTGAGGCGCCCCCAGGCCAGTGCAGGCAGGGAGCAGAGGGCAGGGGGCACAGGGCAGAGGGCAAGGGGCAGGGGGCACAGGGCGGAGGGCAAGGGGCAGGGGGCACAGGTGGGACCACATCCAGGCCACAGGGCAGACGTTCACCTGACTTGTAAAATGCACAGCCTCCCTCTGGAACTGTGAACAGATTCTGCCGAGCATGTGACTTCTTTCCAGCCTATGAGCTTTTTTCCTTCTGATCATTCCTGTGATGGTTTTTTAAAGTCACTTCTCGTCTAGTTTCCAAGAGGGCTCTGCCTTCTTTGGAGTGAGCGATGCACTGTGGTCAAAATCAATGAAAAGAAGCACCGATCCGCACTCACACAGGGCCCCGCCGCGCTCACCCACCGACCCGCGTCCCTGGAGCAAGTCACCGGGCGGCACAGCCTCCCTCGGTGGCAAGGGCCTCAAACCCCAAAAATCGTGCAGCCAATAAATAACGCGGACGCAAAAGGGGCAAATAGAAAATGAAGGAAACTGCAGAAGTTCGGAAATTAGCCTCTTCCCAGCCTCTGCTCTCAGGACAGCAGGGACGGCCGAACAGTGGACGTCTGCACAGAAACCTCGAGCCCGGCTTTTCCGAGCCTCCCGACCACAGCCTCCTCCCTTCTGGCTCCACTCCCTCCGACGGCCAGTGAGCCTCGAGCACGGAGCCGACAGCGCGAAGGACAGCGTGAGTGCCGGGCAGCCTGGGAGCCGCTTCTTCCACGCAGAAATTCAGGCTCTGGGTCTCCGCCGCTCACGGCCACGGCCCAGCACCCAGCTCAGAGTTGAAGGAGGAACACAGCCTGGGGCTCCGCAGAGGCTGGCTCGGTGTGCGACTGAGGCAGAGAGACCCTCCTGGCTTCTCTCCCGCACCCCAGCCCCGCCCCGAGAGGGCCACGGCCTTGGGGTGCAGGGTGTCCCCTCAGGATGCTGTGGACAGCCGTTACTGCAGCGGCACGACTGTCTCTGCCATCCGTGCGCCCAGGTCTCAGGGCCCGTGTGAGCCGACGTCAGCAAACCGCGTGCCACTGTTGCTGCAAAGCTGTCACCAGAGCCTCCCTCTGGTTTGTGCTCAAGGATGACAAAAGCCGAGTCCCAGGTAAGCTCTGTTCACACAGCAGCCGTGTTGCAAACCATCAGGATCGAGCACCCCTGAGTCCCTCCTGCCCCCCAGGGCGGGAGGAGAAGAGGGAGCCCCAGGCCCTCCTGGTGACGCAGCAACATGACACATTTCTCCCCAGCTTTCTGCCGGGCCCCCCCCAATCCCAGCAGGACCGGCAGACGCACCTCACTTCATGACCTAAACCAAATCTACCCTAACTCCTCTCTTTCCCCCGGAAAAAAGCTGCAGTTTGTTTGCCCCAAGCACCAAGGTTCTGAGTCGGGGTCTCCGCCCGGCTAATGGGGGGAGGGGCCCCCAGTCTGCGCCGCTGCAGGTGGCTGAGCAGGGTGGGCTGGGCTGTCTCTCTGGGAATGTGAGGGGGTCTCTCTCTTTTTCACCAGAAACCCATCAAAAAGGCTCTCACCACGGGGGGCACAATATTCCTCAGTTTATCAACAAGACGAGGTCCCTGCAGGCTGTGGGCATGGCTCAGGGCGACCCTGACAGCTTGCACAGACGGAGGTGCCCCCACCCGTGTGTTCACAGCCAGGACATCAAGGACGTGTGCTCTTGACTTCTCCTGTGTATAGCAGCTGCACTGAGATAATTTACACACCATAAGTTCAGTCTAATGTGCACCACGCAGTGTTTTTTAGTTTCTCAGAGTTATGCACCCATCACCATATCCTAATTTTATAAATTATGCTCTTGTCACCTAAAAAGAGACCTCATACTATTATTCTTATGTTTATTTCCCGCCCAGCTCCCTGGGAAACACTGAGTCTGCGTTCTGTCTCTGAATACTTGTCACTCTGCACATTTTACATAACGGAATCTCACAACACATGTCCTTTGTCTTTTGTGGTTTTGGGGATTTATTTCCCCAGCATAATATTGTCATCCCTCTTATGGCCAAACGCCCTGTGTGGAATGTGGAAAACACCAAAGTCTATTTGTCCTTCCTCAGGACACACATCGAGACTGTTTCCACTTCGGGCTGTTATTAACGTGAATGACGCTGCTTGGAACTTTTGTGATAGGTGGTTTGTGGGTGTGTATTTGCATTTCTGTGGGTATAAACCTAGGACTGGAATCTCCGGGTAAAATGGAAATTCTGCGTTAAACATTTTGAGGAATTTATGTTGACTTTTATACCTGTTGAACTTTAGGGCTTCTAAGAACTCTTTTCCTTTTGAGCGCGCGAGCTCGCTCTCCTCTCTCCCCCGCTCTCATTATCTGGGAGAGCAAAGCGACCACCTGCAACTTTTATCTAGTTTGCACATTAAAAAGCTATAGCAACACACTCAAATTATGCCCTGCACAAAGTTTCCGAATGCATCGGAGCAAAACTCTCAATTAACCCGAGTTAGCGCAAGTGTAGCCACAATGGGCCTGGACAACGGGTGTTGTTTTATTTCTTAACCCACCAGGGTCCCAAGAATGGGCCCCAGTTTGAAATGACCTAAGAGGCCCTTATCCCAGAGGCTAACTTAAGCATCTCAATGATGTGAAGGGCTTTTTATCTTGAAGCTTTGTTCATTCCTTTTATGCATAATCTGTTCCTAACAAGGTACCTGCTTTTGCTAATGCTTTTCTTCTGGAAAAAAAAAGCCATGGGAAGAATTGAGGTTTTGCAATTCTTGTTTGTAGGCCAAGAAAAAAATTATTTTTCAACAAACAAAAAAAGAAAAGAAAAGAAACGTAGTAGCTCTAACATTACAATTTGTAAAAAACAGTAGCCAAAGTCTGAGAATGCAATGATTTTTAAATTATGTCTTTTCACTCACAGCTTTGCAAAAACAGCTTCCCCCATCTTCAGAAAACAGGGACGAGTTTTCAGAATCTCTGCTGGTCCCGGCAAAAGCCCGCTGCGCCTGCTGCGCTCAGGGACGCTGTGCCATGGCTCCCGTGCAGGTGAGATGCTGCTCAGAAACCGCACAGCAGATTTTCTAACCAAGTCAGGCAGGGGACTGAATAAATCACTGTGCAAGTAACAGTCACTCGTGCAGTGAGGTTCCACATCACAGCCGACAAGGAAGGAACCACCCACTCACTGACTCTACCCGGGAAACCCGGCGGTTTTCCAAGAGCCCGTTTGTCCCCCACAGGGAGCCACACTCTGAGAAAGCGGCCGGAGGGTGACCGGCTGCGTCATCCATGCGCACCGTGTCCTCTTTGCGGGTCTCGCGCGTTCAAGGGCTCCAGGAGGCCAGCGTGAACCCTCCGTCCAGCGGCCCTTCCGCAGGGCAGAGCCGTCTGCCACCCAGCCGAGGCCGTGGCCCGGCACCCCCAACTCGGTGGCCGTTTCTTGTGCACCCGCCGTGTGCCAGGCTCCTGCAGGGATTGTATTTCAGCAGCTGTCATTAGAGTCCCACCTTGTACAGCATAACTCAGTGACGCCGTACAGAGACAGCGACCAATTCAGCAGCTACTTACTGAGCATCTTCTATGTGCTGGCTTTACACACTTGACCTCGTGTAACCCTGAAACAGATCCATCAATCGGCATCTCCTGAGAACCTGTTGTTGTTGTTGTCTTCTAGCACTTTCAACGTGTCAGCCCCTTGTCTTCCGGCCGCCAAAGCTTCTGGTGAGAAACCTGCGGATGATCTTATTCAGGATCCCTCGTATGTGCTGAGTCGCTTCTCTCTGCTGCGTTCCAGACTCTCTGTCTCTGGGTTTCTAGTTTGACTACAACGTGTCTCAGAGCGGGTCTCTGTGTATTCCTGCTAATGAGGGTTCACTGAGCACCTTGGGTGCTTATATTCATGTCTTTCATCGAACTTGGGAAATTTTCAGCAATTATTTCTTCAAATAAGCTCTCTGCCCCTCTCTCTTCCTGGACTCCCATGACACCTGTGCTGGGTCACATGGTGATGTCCCACACGTCCCTTAGACTCTGTTCGCTTTTCTTTCTCTTTTCCTTTCTTTGCCTCAAATTCATTGATATCAATTGTCCTGTCTTCGCTTCGACTGACCTTCCTCCCCGCCTCTCTGCCTGCTCAGATCTGCTTCGAACCCCTCCAGTGAACTTTTCATTTCCGTTATCGTACTTTTCAACCCCAGAGTTTCTTGATGGTTTCTTCTTAGGTTTTCTGTCTCTACTGATGTTTCGATTTTATTTATATGCTGTCTTCTTGACTTCAAATGCATCTTTCTTCAGTTCTCTGAGCATCTTTAAGACAGTTGCTTTAAAGTCTTTATCTAGTAGGTCCACTATTTGCTCTTTCTCTTGAACAGTTGGTTTATTTTTTTCCTGTGAATAGATTATGTGTTTCTGTTTGTGTTTAGATTGTTTGTGAATGGATTATATTTTTCTGTCTTTGTGTTTGTTGTTGTCGTTGAAAACTAGACATTCGAATCCAATGATGCGGTAACTCTGAAAGTCAGATTCTGCCCTTTCCCCAGAGTTTGCTGTTTTTTGTTATTGTTTTATTTTGGGGTTTTGTTGATTCGTTTGTTTTAGGCTTGCATGCCAAAGATCAGCCTGAGGTATAAACTTAAGTCTTCTCAGGCTTTCTCTGAGCCTGCGTCTTTCCCTGGTCATGCATGGGCATGTTCTAGTTTTCTCCATATGTGTAGCTGCTCTTGAGTGTCGTAGTCCCTAATGTCCAATTCCCAAAAGAAGAAAAAGAGAAAAATGAAGAGGGGGGATGCTGGCTCTTTAAATCCCCTGGAAGCTACTTCAGCTGGTGGGGGAGGGGTTGCAACAATGGCCTTTGCCTCTGTGATCAGCAGCAGCCATCAGAAATCCAAGCACAGAGACCCACTATGTAGAGGACGGGGTCCTTCTTGCCCACCCTGGCTCCTGCCAGCTGTCTGCCATGGGCCTGGGGTGGGGGTGGGGGTCATTGCTACTCTGCTATGAGCTGAAATTAACCTAAATTAACCACGCTTTACTGTCGAAGCCTTCCCCTGGAAATTGCAAGCCCCAGTAGACTCCAGAGTTCCAACACAGTTACACCAGACAGGTCCCACCAACAGAAGTGCTGTCTGGCTCCTGGTGTGCCCTGCTGTACCGCTTCCCAGAATCCTCGTCCTATGTTATTAATTTTTGTTTCATTTTACAACCCATTTTTCAAAAATTATTTTAGCCATTGGTGTTAGTTTAGAAATATATTTTCAACTGTTCTTTGGGTCTAATTTTTCTTTGTTTAGTTAGTTTTTATCCTCAGTACTGGTCCTGCTATCCTGCAACTTGTCCATATTTTATTCAGCTGCAGCGTGATGTTCATGAAAAGGCGCGTAACTGGCGTACTTCAGCAGCACTCACACACCCAGGGTGTCTGCATGCTGAATTCTTTCGGAACAGTTCAACTGGTTATGGAGTCCTTGGGAGCAGCCCTTTTCTCTCAATGTTTTATAGAGATTGCTCCATTTTTCTTCCAGAGTCCTGGAGAAGTCTGAGAGAGGTGTGCTATTCATACTTTTTCCTTTGTGGCTATTGTGCTTTTTTTCCTGCCTAGATTGGTTGCCCACTATCTCCACTTCTATTCAACATAGTGCTGGAAGTCCTGGCCACAACAATCAGGCAAGAGAGTGGGATTAAAGGCATACGAATGGGATCAGAAGAGATCAAACTCTCCCTATTTGCTGATGACATGATATTATATCTAGAAAACCCCGTGGATTCAACCAAGAGGCTCCTGGAATTGATAAATGAATTCAGTAAAGTCTCAGGATATGTTGAGGTGTTTTTAATCATAAGTGTACGCTGAATTTTGTACAATAGCTTTTCTGAATCTATTGAGATAATCATGCAGTTCTGTCCTGCAGTCTGTTGAAACACACTGATTGATTTGAAAGGTTGAATCAGCTTTACATCCCAGAATAAGCCCTGGTTGGTCATGATGCCTTTTCATATGATGCTGAAGTTTACTAATATCTTGTTCATAGTATTTACATCTGGGTTCATGAGGAATATTTGTCTGTAGTTTTATTTCCTTGTAATAACTTTGCATGGTTTTGGTATTAGAGTGACATAGTTGGGAAGTGTTCCCTCCCTTTCTATTTTCTAGAAAAACGTGTGCAGGATTGGTATTATTTTTATATATATTTTGTGGAATTGTCCAGTGAAGATATTTGGGCCTGGCATTTTCTTTGCAAGGAAGCTTTTGACTATGAATTCAATTTCTTTAGTAGACACGGGACTATTCTGTTTATTTCTTCTCAAGTAAAAAGAAGTAAGTAAATCTTAATTAAGATTTGGTAGCTTATGTCTCTCAAGGAATTTGCCTAGTTCATGTAACTTCTCCAATATTCGGGATACAGTTATTTGTAATATCCCCTTATTATCTTCTTAGCGCGTGTAGATTCTGCAGTGACGCCCCCTTTTTCAGTGCCGAATTGGTCATCTGTGTCTTCTCTCTGGTTTTCCTGGTCATTCATGCTAGAGGTTTATCAAATTTTTGAGGAACCAGCTTTTAGCTTTATTGGTTTTCTTTATTATTTTTCTATTTTCTAGTTTATTGACTTCTTCTCTTATCTCTATTACTTCTTTTCTTCTGCTGACTTTGGATTTGTTGTTCTTTTATTGAGTTGTTCTTTTTATTCTAGTTTCTTACAGTGGAAGCTTAGATAATTTATTTGACCCCTGTCTTCTTTTCCAAATATAAACTTTAAGTCCAGCTTTAGCTGTACCCCATGAATTTTGACATACTATGTTTTCATTGTAATTCATTTAAAAATATTTCCAATATTTGGGGATTTTTTCATATATCTTCACATTATTGATGTTCAATTTAATTCTGTTGTGATTAGAGAAAATATCTTGTATGATTTCTCTCTTTTTTATTGGAAAAGTTCGTTTTATAGCCAAGATATGGTCTATATTGGTGCATATTACATGTACACTTGCAAAAATGTGCATTCTCTTGTTTGGTCATTTGCTCTTTAAATGTCAAATAGGTCAAGTTGTTTTATAGTGTTGCTTGGGTATTCTATATACCCTTATCAATTTTCTTCCTGTCTCTTATGTCAGTTACTAACATATGCATGTTAAATTTCCATCTGTAATTATGGATTTGTCTATTTTTCCTTGCATTTCAGTTTTATCTCATATACTTTGATACTCTGTTACACAATGTGTAACTCCTATCTTTTAAATAGAGCAGAATTGTTTGAAATTTTTACAAGAATCATGGTGGGAAAGAGAGATAATGATGGGGTAGATGAATTAGATGGGAGGGTTCAAAAGTAACTTTCCACCTGGGTCCTAAAGGACGAGTAGGCATTGCTCAGGAAAAAGGGAAGGAAAAGCATCACTGGGAGAAGGAACTACAGTTGCCAAGGCCCTGAAGCAAAAAGGAGCTCGGCCCAAAGAAAGAACCAAAAGAAAACTAGTGTGACCTGAGCAAAGTCAACAAGAGAAATGAAGCTGGGGAGGTGGGTGTGGTCAGATAATGAAGTACCTGTGTGCCTCATTAGAGCTTTGGGATTTTATAGCAAGTTCAGTGGGAAATTTTTTAAAGAGCATTAATTATCTTGGATAAATAGAGAATTTGGAATCTTTCAAGAGAGTGATACTGCATAAATGAACTTTTCTATCAGCATCAGATGCTATTTGGAAGTTCACCCAGGGTTTCCCACTGTGACCATGTAAAGTGCACTGATTCTAACCTTGCCCTTCTAGTTAGAACGTCATTCTCCACGAAAACTTCCAAAAGTCTCTTTTGGAAAAATGTACTGGTCGAATCCTACACATTGAGCATGTAGCAGTTTTCCAGCACTGCCCCTGATCTGTGTCTGCCCTGATCAGAGCTTCCCTGTTTCCTCGGTAACCAGTTAAACCTCTGCTCTCACTCTTCCCGTGCAGACCTGTGAAATCCTAATAGCCTACAGCTCGGCAGTTTCTTACATACGTTAATGAATGAGTTTTCGGTTGCTATTAATGCTGCTAGCACCCCCCCACTTGCTGTGGCCAGGGCAGCCTGCTAAGCTCTGGGTGTGTATTACCTTATTGACAACCCTGCAAATAAACCAGGATTGTTGTCCACAATTTACAAAACTGAGGCAAAGAGCAGGCAAGTGGCCTGCTACCAGCAGGTGACCCCGACTTCACTGGCCGTCTTCCTGGTTCCCAACAGACCAAAGCGGTTCCTTCGTAAGGGCCAAAAAACCTAGGGGATAATTCCCCAAGTCCTGGTTGCGTCATGCCCCAGCGTGGCACTGAGTATGTTTTCATACTAAAAGCAACATTGATACAAACCTTGTTTCAAACAGGAATTCAACCTATGTGTAAGGCGTGTCACAGTGTTACATTTCCTGGCTGTGTGACTTCCTTCACATAGCTGGTCCTCTCGGGACGTCTCTCACCTGTAACATGTATCTCATGACACCTGGTCCCCCAGAGGCTGCTGTGAAGAGGAAAGGAGAGCCCGTGGGTGCAAGCGCAGTGTGAAATTCCATCCAGATGGAGAGTGTCCCTAGAGGGCAGCAGGAACGTGGCCTCCGGCCAGAGTCAAGTGCGAAGCTGCGGATTCAACAGCCCGAGTCAAGTGTCCCCTCCCCTGCCCGATCGGCCCTCCCCTCTCACGCCGAGTGAATGACAGGCTGAAAATTGAATCGAGACAGCTTATAATCACAACATGTTGCGGCTCCCGAGGCAGATCTGGGCTGTTCTGACAACTGTAAAATGGAATTATGTCTGCAAATTAATTTGCTAGAAAATAATCAACATTTCACAAAATTTCCCTGGAAGCCAATGGGAACAATAGGACCTTACGATGCAGTCCTGGCCTGGTGACGTGGGGGCAAGGCCATGACATGAACCCACCACTCAGTCCCTCAGAGAACGGGCAGGGTCAGGGGCCCCAGGACAAATGCAGGACCCTGAAGAATGAGGGTCCACCGCAGTCGGGCCTCCATCCTTCATCCTTGTTTTCTACTAAGGTAAAATTCACATAACACAAAATCAGCCGTTTCAAAGGGAACGATTCAGTGGCACCGTATTGTGCAACCACCACCTCTACCTAGTTCCAGA
>CAUYSK010061065.1:0-25167 GCA_963575035.1 Avahi laniger
GGGGGGCGAATCTACAACTAAAGGACACGGGGAGCACTAAAGGGAGGGAAGGGCATGCCTTTAACCTGCATTTGGGGAAGGCAAAGACATAAAGTGTAACTAGAATGTTTGTACCCTCACAATACCTTGGAATAATAATAAAAAAGAAAAAAAACTTGATAAGAAAAGCACTGAAAAATTTGTGGCATTTTTAATGCACTGTACCCTAGAAGACACACAAAGACATGCACTCATTCACAAAAATGTCTCCTGTATCACAGATAACTCTAGAAGGAAATTAACTTGTTCATTATCTATATTACAAATGAAATTGTCTTTAAAATATAAAGTAATGTTTACAGGACTAAGAAATTAAAACAAAAAAACCTTCAGTTACACTGAAGCACACCAGTTTGCTTAAGTATGAATGTATTTTAATATATTGGTGATCATTAATATCAAGGAAATTCATTACAAAAGAATCATTTTAAATTATGAAGCTGTATTAAAATGAATAGTATTGTCCATTTAGTTAAACCAAGGTCTGTACTCCTTTGTGTATTAAAAAGCAACCAAACCATTAAAATAAAATCAAAGAGTAAAAGAATGCTGTCATTTTATCTTGAGGACTGTTAGATAAATAATGATATATGTAGTTTGGTACATTGATATTTAGAATCTCAATAGAAATACTTAAAAAGTCAAACATACAGAAGCCTCTTTACCTGTAGCAGCAAAAATGACATCATCTCTAGTATTTATAGCTACAAACATTTTTCAAAGACAGCAATTTATGGATGCTCTTCTAAGAATTAGTCGATATATTAGCTTTCTTTAAAATATGCAGCTGCAGCAGCAAGCCACATATATTTTATCTGGCCTTGCTAATTTTCTGTGAGTTCTAGGAGCTATGGATTTTTGAGATATTTGGCTGAAACTCAAAATGAAAAAATCATTTTAAAAAATAGAAAAGCATTTCATTCTCTAAAAATGCTAAAAATATATGATGCAAAATGTCATAGTTTGGCTGTAATAGCAAAATTCTTAGAATCAATCAGTCAAAAATAACTGTGTTATTTAGGCGCAATTTGAAGGCATACAAACTAAAAACAGTATTTTAAAATCATCTATAAGAGCTTGATGGCTTCTCTATATACTGATAGCTATTTGCCTTGTAAAAATAACAATTGAATGAGCACAGAGAACAGACCACCATAGAAAAGGTTGCATTTTATGTAGCACTAACATGCACACAATAGCATTTAATCTACTGAGTCTGGGTCAGGGGCAAAGGACACTTCCACAACAACCCAAACTACCCTATTTTGCCACCATTCTCACTATCTAATCCCCTCACAATAAAGGCAAGAAACAAACCAAAACTCATATAAACACTCCAATTTGGGAAATGTTTTATGTATATTTTTTGCCAGAATAAATATGATATTTGGGAAAAAATACACAAGTATTTGGCCCAATTGTTTATTTATTTTTTATTCATTAATTTCAAATATATTTATAAATAATCTTTTATGTGACAAATACTATTCTCAACCCTGGTATGTGGGTTCACATAAAGAAACAGACATAGTCCTTGCCTTCAATATATTGAGAATCTAAGAGGAAAAATAGATATAAACAGGTGGTTATATTATAGTTTAAAAAATGCGATTAATGGAGCAAAGATGAGATATTATGGGATATAGGTGGGTCATCTAAGTCAATCTTGGAGAAGTGGGGAAAGATTTCCCAAACTGGGGCAATTAGCACAGTAGCAGAGAAGCATGGGGAGTTAAGCAGTAAAATGAGTAACATGGAACTGAGACTACTAGGCAAAAAAATTTTAAAAAGAGAATGCAGAAGAAAAGAACACATCTGAAACAGAAAAAGGTTCCTGAAGCCAAAAAGTGTATATTAACCACTAAGACAAACAAAGTAAGCCCAAACCAGACCATGAAGCCCCCCTTATTAAACTGAAAAATGTTATTCAATGCTTAGTGAGTGTCTTAGAAGCTTTTAGATTTATTTTTAGAACAATCTCTGGCTTTGAAAAACTCATTTGGAGACAGGAAGATTAAGACACTACTGCATAAATTCATATGGAGAAGGGAAAACCTGAAAAAAGACGCCTTTCCAGCCTTTACTGCGAGTCTCCTGAAAGCCCTTCCAGATTTTGCCAGTGATCATCACAAAGCCAATGCCACATTATTTTTATTTATGTTACAGCAAAATCCTACTTCTGAATCATTCCTGTTTTAGTTATTACTATGTGACAAACCATCCCAAATTTTAATGGCTTTAAAAAACCACCACCATTTTTCTCATGTTTCTGTGCATTTGTTGGACTCAACTTGGCAGCTTTTTTGCTCCTAGTGATGATGGCTGGGTCTGTGGTCATCCGGGGTGCACAAATGGGCTGAAATGCCCAAGATGGCGCACTCACATTACTGCCACACATGCTTGGGCAGCTTGACCTCTATGTTGTCTCAGGGATTCTGTCCACATGACATCTTTAAAAGTCACTCCAAAAGAATAGCCAGACTTCTTATATAGTGAGTGACTCAGAGTTCCACAAAGTACACAAACAAAAGCTGCTTGGCTTTCTTAAGATTTAGGCTCTGTTTGTTGATAATGTCTTCCTTTCATAAGAGTTGAACATGTACTTTCATTAAGACCCTTAATTATGATCAGGACTTACCAATATTCTTTCGGGATCCTTGACTAAGAAATAAGACGGCAGGGGCATCCCTAAATGTGTCACAATCAGGCTACTGAATTCCCTAGCAGCAGGTGTTTTGATTTGTCTTTAGGGCCTATTTAATGTAGAAATCAAGCCCAATCTGATAGCATGTGGTTTGGCTACTTCAGATAGGTTTCTGATAAAATGCATTAATCCTAGAAAGTTGGTCTTTTCATGGTTCTCTCCTTTACCTGATGTAGGATGCGTCATTACACAATAAAGAGCAGAACACATGACAGTTAATCCAGCACCATCTACCAATGTCTTTCCCTAACCATTCAGTCCCTCATCTTATCACTGGCAATTCTATCTTAATCTATCTTGATCACATGGAGCTCTATGACTCAAGTAGTTGGAAGTCTTGGATAGGTCTCAAAATAGAACTGCATTCCCTCTATAACTGACTTCAAATCATAGGAGCTCCTCCCCCTAGAGATATCTTGATAGCTCCAAAAAAGCTTTTGTTCCCTAGATGCCAGGACTCCATATGTATATTCCCCCCTCCTACAGGAGCTTTGATATATTTTAGGAATAAATAATCTTTATCACTTGGAGACTTAGATCTCATGTTTCCATGTAAACCTCCAGTGTGTTAAGTTGCAAGTAAAATGAAGGATTCCTTTGTCCTAAGATAGATACAAATAAAATAAAAACATTGTTGCCTAGGGAATAAAGGAAGTTCAAGGAGAAATTCTTAGGAGACCGGAGTCCCAGGAAGATCTTGCTTTTCACTTTATGAATAGTCTTAAAATTGATCAATTCTCAACATTGATGCTGAGGAATCCTCAAGAGCAAGAAAGAGTGTTGTGCTTCTCATGGTGGCCAACATAGATCAGGAAGGTTTTCTGGAGGAGGTAATGTCTGAACTGATTCCTAATAGATACACAGGATTTAGCCAGACATAGGGTGCAGGAGGTAAGAGGAGCATGTGCAAATACCTAGAGGCGGGAGAGAAAATGATATGCTTCAGGAACAGCAGTCTATAAGATAAGTATGGCTAGAAAACTGAGTTGTGGGTTAAAGCCAAATGGCAATAGATGAATTTAGAGAGAGAAGTGGGTATGAGAAAGTGAAAGTTCATCTCATGTATCCACCAAAATATTTTAAAGAGAGGTATACCTATAGAGTATTATAAGTATTAGTCTGGAAGGAAACTGTAAGATAATAAAATGAAAGTGGTGATGATAATTATAATAATGCTACCTGCTGTTGTATGGTTGTAAACTCACTCACAGTTTACTCAGGTACATAAAAAGAATTGATTTATTTTATCAATAATTAATCTAGTCTAATTTACCTCTATCTGCTGAGTAGCAGGGAAGAAAAGTACAATATAATTCTATTTTAAAATGTGCTTGTTCTGACACTTAATGGATCCCTTTACATAATGCTCAGTCAACGTAAACTAAAGTTTGCTGCCTTCCAGAGTTTGTAGCCATCTGTCCCTCTCCTCAAATCCCTCCCAAGATGTGATCTTGATGTACTATGGGAGGGTTATGGCCCAAGCCACCTCCTAGTACAAAGGGAAAATCTGACTTGTTTAATGAAATCTCTTCCGAGTTCCTTGGTTCCCTACTTGCCCATATAGTGTTCTAAGCTACAGCCTGAGTCCACTTTAAGGTAGCCTGATTAGTCGGAGCTGATTTGGCCATAACTCTGAGTTGCCATCCCACCTCCACCCCCCATCTTTCATCTTCATCCCCTTGGACCAGCTTTTGCAATAGCTCTGTGGCAGGTGCCTGCCTTTCAGCCCAGAAATCTTCCAAACCACTCCTCCAGGAACAGTGACTACACCTGGGGCCCATCTGTCTCAGTTCCTTTGGGCTGCTAAAACAAAAATATCACACACTGGATGGTTTATAAACAACAGAAATTTGTTTCTCATAGTTCTAAGGGCTAGAAAATCCAAGATCAAGAAGCCAGCAGATTTGGTGTCTGGAGAAGACCTGCTGTCTGGCTCATAGATGAAGTATTTTCATTGCATCCTCACAAGGTGAAGGGGCAAACAAGTTCCTTGGGCCTCTTTTATAAGGACACTAATCTCATTTGTGAAGCCCCTACCTTTGTGACATAATCACCTCCCAAAGGTACCATCCATCTCTTAATAGAATCACATTAGTCATTAAATTTCGACATGAATTTTGGGGAGAAACAAACAGTCAAATCATAGCACCATCCATTCTGCAAGGTAAATGAGATGGCTCAAAAATGATAAGCTATTTCTACTCAATACCATTGTGCTATTGAGTTTCCTTTGCCAGGCTGAAAATTCAACTGCTGTATCATCATCCGGAGATCTACTACACTCCAAAGGGCCACTCTGCCCTAATTTTTTTTTTTTTACCTTATTCTAACCTAAGTCCAGCAGGAATAAATACATGTTATTGATTATTCACTGCACAATCCAAGATCTATTCAAAGCCATCTGTATTGTATAAAGCATATTTACTATACATACTCTTATTGTTATGGCTTGTTCTTAAGTTGTTTACTTGAGAAACTTTACATGGAAGAATTTATTTCTGCTTTATGTTCACAATAGCATTTAATGCCAATTACTTTTTAAGAAAAAAATATGGAATGTAAGATTTTGGAACACTGTGTGTCTAGTTTTAAAAGAATCAAACTGACAGATAAAAATAACTGACAGATAAAATTTTCTGATATCGAAATTCAAGAATATCACCAAATCATTGTGTTCTTATTAAAATACCAAAATTATATCTCTATAAAATATGTTTTGGTTTCTTTCCTATATCTATTCTAAGGAAGAAGGTGCTACTAAATCTTATTTTATATTTGGTTATGTATATACCAGATATTGAATTGATTTTGGATTAATTGGGTCTAAATATAATATCTGTTTTTTCCTCTAATTAAAGATTAAAGTCAGTCACTGAATAGGCAAAAATATCAACTCAGCCCTAGTTGTTTTTGATAAATAGATGCATCCAAAACTTCTGTTTCTCACTCATCCTTCACCCTAAGGCATATAATCTCTGAAGTTTACAAAGGGAGAATATAATATTTGCTTGAAATGATTCATACCAACGCTTAGGTATTTCTTCATAAACATATGAAGAGGCTATCTATACATTATTAAAACTATTGATTGAAAAGCAACAAATTCAGCCTAAAGCACTAATTGTTTTATATCTTTGATACGAAACATTTATATTTTTACTTTGTTTGTTACTGAAATTACAGATTTTGCCACAGTAATTTTTATCGAAATTACCTTGGCACTGAGCAACCCAACATGTTTTAAAAGAGAATGAAAACAATTGCCTGTGTAATTTAGACCAGTTAAAACATTGTGAAGAGCATCTAGCAATTGCCCATTTCATTTTATAAATTTTTTTTTATATTCTACACATATAAATACTGCCATTCTGAAGAGGCTTTGTCATTTATTTAGTTAATTTGATCAAATAAACCACTAGCTACACTTAGTGAATAAAAGTCCCAGGCTTGTTTTGTTTTTAATGGTTTTCTTGACTTTTCGATTCCATTAAATGTATAATTGACAATATTCCACTTTACTTTGTACTGTGTAGACAAAATCTTAATGAGCAATAAATCATCTCTTTTTGTGGACATAAAGCATGTTTTAATCATAACCTTACCTGAGTTAAATGTTAACATTTTGGTTAGTAGCAAGGTTCACTAAAAATGAAATGTTACTATAATTCCGTGGTATTAAGTGGCTCCACGTAAGCCAAAGTGTTGTTAAAATTAACTAAAAATACCTAGTTGCCTGACTTTTAATAGGTTAAAGTTTCATACTTAATTATATTGGTAGAAAGTTCCTAACCTAACTGATGTAATAGGAAGTGAAAGCTAGAGAAGCTGCCTTATTTTATTAGCTATAATAATGCCTATTGTTTTAACGATGAAAAATGCCAAATAGTTTTTATAAAATGATAAACATCATGAAAACAACAGCCTCATCTAGCTTTGAGTTTATTGGCTTGTGCTGCTGGATGATCACCAGCAGGGTTTAATTTTAAACTTGCTAACACAAAATAGTAACTGGAAAGCAATTTGTTTCACTTTTTCTTAGTAAAATTATGATGGAAAACTGTTCACCTGGGAAAATCCAAATTCATATCATAAACATAATGCTGCTTATAAGGAGTCCTAATGATATACTTTATGAATTTTAATTTCTGTTTGGAAGTCAGCAAGTGTGCATTCTATAAATGTAAACCATCTGTTGGCACCTCCTAAAAGACTAGATTTCAGTCCATCCCAACATGAATTATTTATTTTGATGGATTTCTTTCCTAAGCAAATTCAAGATTGTGTGAGTGCATGTGTGTTTGTGTCTGTGTGTGTGTAGGGATGTGTGGTGTGTGTGTTAATCTGTTTTTAATCTGCAATAAAGTTTCAAAGTCAGGACATGCATAATTGCAAACCCAGAAGATAAAAGTACTCAACAATTTGAAATGTGTTTGTTTTACATAATAAGATGCTTGTGAAATTCAGAAACATCATTTAACATTGGATGAAAGGTGAAAAGAGAAATAGGAGGAAACAATAAAACATTTCTATAATTTCAATGTTTCAATGACTATATCGGAAATTCTTACTACTCATAAGAAAAGAGAAGCCCATAGCTATCCACTGAGGACCTTTCATGTTCTACAGTTAACTGCAATGACAATGAACATTTTAAATACATTGTGTTTACTAGATGAGAATTCACTATATTTTGAATAAATGCAAAATATTTAATTGGGGTTAACTTAACAGATCTTGTTAAATTGCCAGGATTGCATTTTTAAATAATTCTTATTGATAAATAAATAAAATGGGCTCTTACATGTCAATTCCTGCACATAGTTGCACTTTCCTCTTTGAGTTGTATTTAACTTTTGTCTTTCTATGAAAAAAGAATCATTATGTAAGACAGAGATAGTCAATGCCTATTTATGAATCTGTACTCTATTCCAGGAAGGAAAGAGATAGGTTCTCAAGTGATTTTTTTTTAAACCTTGTTCAACAGGGTGAACAGGTATGGAGGTGAAAAATAAAAGTTATACTATAGGATAGTTTCTTTGACTTTGATGAACAAATTTTATAGACAAATCCATCCAAAATCTACATTATGAATAGAGCAGGACTTAAATCAGACTTTAAGCGTCAAAATTTTCTTGGTTTAAAAAAGTTCCTCCCAATAATAATTTAAAAGCTGCAGATTTTCCTGGGAGTAATGACATTCTTTTGAGGGGTGGCCTAGGTAAAACAACACACTCACCCTAGGGGTATGAATTCTTTTATATTCCTTTATATGGTCACTATTCCATTTTATAACATGGACAAATTAAATCAACTGTGAAAAGTCTGTTCTTTTTTGCACCAAAGACCAAGTTCCTGCTGTCCATAGACTTGATTGTGCTTGTGTGTGTTTCCATAACACTTGTTGCCACTGGAGAGCTGCAGCTGCATTTGTCATCTCTGGGGTTCTTCCCTCCCATCCCCTTTCACCCTTTAGCAATTTTTGTTCTCTTCCATTCAGGCAAATTTGAACTGATTAAATGTTCTTGGATTATGCAAGGAAGCTATAGGACAAAGTGGCAGAGAATGTCCTGTTGCATTTTACCCTAATTTCAGCTGTTTGTATATTGTATCTGTAGTCCTTATAAATGAATCTTTAGTTATTCCTATAGTCAACAAATCTAAAATATTATTTAATCCAGACTATTTACTGATTCTTAACTGAAAAAAAATCATAATACACCAACAAAAATAATCTATATTCTTCTTATCCAAAGTACCTTCTCCAAATATGATTCCTCCTTCCTTTAACACACAATATCTTTTTATTGCATATTTATTAAAAATGAAGTTCAAACATACATATTGAATAAATGGTATCACAAAGTGCTAATGGTTTGCAAAAAAAGAGTATGTTGAACAAGATTTATATTAAGTCTTTTTCAGAAGAAAGTTCTCCAACTATTAAGTATGTCAACTTTTACTCATCACAGTCCTTTGTTTCATTTGGTTATTCTACTCAGTCTTTTCCAAATAAAAGACACTATTCTCTTGTATTGACACCATTTAAAGTCTGTTTTCCAAGCTAATAAAATATTATATTTGTGTTTTTCTTGAAAGTAGAAACCAAGAATGCAGTTAGGGCTAAGAAAACTAAAAGCCTAGACCTAATATGAGTTATTATTTAATTAAAAGAGACACATATAGAAAAATCAAGGAGAAGCATCTTGATCCTGGTCCTTGCTCAGCCTTCCCACATATTTTCTTATTATTTTTCTTGATGCTACTATAATACTTACCTTGTCCATTGTACCTTCAATGTATATTTTGAATCTGTCCACTTATTTTCTATCTGCACAATGAATATCCTAATAGAACCACCATCTTCTCTCTGGGAAAAAAAAACAAAACTATGCAATAACCTCCAACTTGTCTTCAAACATCCACTCTGGCGGCTGTATTCCATCAACTATCACAACAGCCAGACTACTTTTTAAAACACATGGAATAGATTATTTTATTCTCCAACTAAAATTTTTTTATAAAATAAAAAAATATAGCAGTTTACATATCTATACATTAGGAAATTTTAAAGCATCAAAATAAAATTAGGAAAATATTAGAATGGAATTAAATATAAAATACTATAGATTAAGAGAGTATCTCAAGTGGTATTTAGAGGGAAAATAATGTAAGTATTAGGAAATAAGAAAGACTAAAAATTAATAAGCTAAGAAATCAATATAAGACAAGTACTAGGAAATAAGAAAGTAGTAAAAAAGAAGACATATTAGGAAAGAAAAAAGAATTAAAATTAATAAGCTAAGAAAGCAACTCAGAAAGTTAGGAGAATGGCAAAGTAAATGCAGAAAATATGGAAGGGGAAAATAATGTAAAAGATAAGAATAAATTGATTTAATAGAAAAAAATTGAATAAATAAGTAAATAAACTAGTTCTTCAAAAGTCTAATAAAATGGACAAAACTCTGTCAAGATTTAGGAGAATCATAAGAGAACATTATCATAAAGAGCTAGAAATAAGGATTTCTGGCATATGGAGTTGTTTCACAAGCCTCAGAAAGGTGAAGAAATTAGGGCCTGAAATAGGTGCACTATGTATCACACTTAGTAGGACCTCAGTGACCTTTGCTGAAACAGGTTCCCTGGGGCTGGAACATGTGACCAAAGCCCAACTGCAGTTTGCAGAAGAATGAAATGGCAGGCGAGGAAATGAAGAAAACAAAGGACAGATTACTATGCTAAAAACTTACCTACATAGAAAAGAGGAGAAAAAAATAACAGGGTGAACAGTAGGATAAAGATGAAGGGATTTTTTACAAACTACAATGAACCAATCAATAGAAAGAATTAAGCTCAGGAGCTAGGAATAGGTATATGTAGTATTATTTTGTATGCATGAAAGTCTTTGGAAAGGGTATTAATTTAACCTTGTTGCTCATTCTTATTTTTCTAATAACATAAGGGTCACCAAGTAATCTCTGAATATGCTTCTTGATTTACAGTTCTTTGAAAAAACTTAAAGAATTCTTTATTATTGTTTCTTTTTTCCCACTTAATTAGGGGCCAAGGGAGCTGCTTTGAGCACAGTGAAATGTCTTTAATTGAACTCTATGTCTTGTCGTTATCATCATAAGAGTATACACATATTGACTCTGCTGATTGCATTATGTGTAGTAGCAATAGGAGGGTGATTAATATTAAAATATTTAATCATTAAAACATCTTTAATTAAATTATTTTATTTTTTCCAAGGCTTGAAATGGGAATATTTTCATTTTTTGTGCAAATTTATATCTGTCTTTCAACAGGACTTTTCAAGTTTGTTGATTACAAATAATTCTTAGGCAATGGAGAATAGTTTTAAGAGAAGGCTATTTAATTGGTTTGACACCATACTCAGATTTTAGCACATTGTTCTCCACATTTGTCTTTTCTTTCATAATCCTCACCACTTTCATAACTCATTATTCACTTGAACGTTTTGTGTATATTTTGCATTAAATTATTATAATGAATCAAAGGTGGCACTTCCTTCAAATTCTATTGGCTACCTTGCCAAGTTTAAAAGAAAAACTCACTTGTTTGCACTACCCAATGCTAAAGAGTGTTGTCCACTCTAGAGAAATCACCAGTATTTTTAAATATTCATGGTAAGAAAATTCTTTATGAGTTATTAGGAAAGGGCTTCAGATGAGGTAAGAGGAAACAATCTCAGTTGGGTTCTATTTTTTATTTCTTATCTTACTTTTGGAATAAACTTGATCGCACACTGCTACATTTGTTCTGGAGGCAAAGAAGGGAAACAAAGAAAGAAACACAATTTTGGACACAAAGAAAGCTTTTTAGTTATCTAGAAGTAGCTTAAAATAATAATAATTAAAATACAAAAGTACTCTGTGTATGTGTAGTGTTGATAAAATATATAGAGAAGCACTTTGTCATATTTTATAACAGTTTAAAATAGATCAAGTATTATTATGATGCTCATCATTATGGATATGAGTAAACTGAATGAGATTCAAAACATGTTACCAGTATATACTTGAGTTGAAACTCAAATGCAAATCATCTGATTCTACATCCTATGTTTCTTTTCGAATATTACCCTTCCTTCTCAGTAAGGATAACCTCCATGGTCTATCATGTTACATCAAAATCAAAATAATAGAGTCATCTTGTCCAATAATTCACCAGCTGCTTATATTTTCCCACATCTCAACAAATGGCTAGATACCGCCAATGAGATTGGATTCAGGGCACAGAGAAAGTTCTCTTAAGATGAAACTGAAATCTATTCTGGGATGCAGCATGACAGTACAAGGCAGGCAAAATGCCTTCCATTGAATTATTGGTTCTCCCTCAGATTAGTTCTATGCTCTCAGGAAAGTTACTTTTCTCCTCTGGAACAAGTTTCATGTTCGAGATGAACAAATGTTCACATGATGAACAAATTTTCATCTATAGAATATAGTCCCCTTCTACTTCTCTTATTCCTCCTCCTCCTATTTCTCTTCATCATCATGAGTTTGCATCAATGAAAGTAAAACTCACATAGAATTGAATATAAACAGCTTGATGTTAAGAAAATATTTAACAGTTATACTGGATAGTCTATAAACAACTCAAAAGCTTTTTACTCATAATCCTCATGAAATAGGCAACCATATTTTGTCTTCTGAGCACAAACTACCATTTGTTTTAATGTGATTCTATTAACCTGATCATAACTGATACTAGCTAGTATTAGTATCTAGACAAAAGACAAACTTCCGTACACTATATTTGGGAGACCATGTGCCACAGATTCAGTCTAACACAAAAATTGCCCAACAGAGGTGCTCCACTTGGGAAGATAACAAGTTGATTCAAGTGAATCTTCTCTTGTGCATTTTGAAAGAGAGGGAGGATGAGAGAGGAGGAGGGAAGGAGACAAAGGAGAGTGAGAGAAGTTAAGTCGTGAGTATGGTGGTGTCAGATTACATCCACAGAGTGCACCTATACTTCTGAGAAAATAACAAAAAGTAAGGAAGTCATTTTAATTTCCAACTCTAAGCAGAAAAACATGGTAGGTGAAAGTATTTTAAAATTTCATCCTCATGACAGTATTCAAAAATCTAATCTCACAGTGGGTAAAATAATTTCAGACATAAGAGCAGTAAGGATAGAGGGATAGGAAGCTGTGGCTATTTCAGATGTTAAAAACTAATTATTAAGACGAAGCAATAGGGCCCTCAAGGAAATGTTAGACAATGCGGTGCTGATAGCCCAGGGTCAGATAGTTGGATATGTTGAGCAGAACAGATATAAAATTCAGAGATTCCTCAAGTGACACCAGCAAAGTGGCAGAATAGGAGTTTTCAGCACTCATCTTCTCACATAAAAATTAATATGAATAACTTTCCACGTGCAAAAATACCTTCACAAGACCTAAGGAACACGGGTGACTTATTATAGCTCCAGAGTGAAACACAGAAATAAGAAAAGACACAGTAAAGAGGGTAAGAAGAACATTTTTACATTATCCACATTACCACTTTCTCCAAGTCCACGCAGCATAGCATGGAGGGAGATACCCTTCACATAAGGAAGAAGAGTGAAATGAACACCCAATTTCTCATGAAGCCCAGGACAAGGCTCACCCTAGTAAACTCCAGCACTGGGCCAGCTCCCATGTCCCCAGGCTCCAGGCAAACCCCCATAGACTCAGGTTCCAGGCCTATTCTAGAGCCAGACCTGCTCCACAGAGCCAGGATTCGGGCCCACCCTCACAGTCCTAGGTATCAGGCCTGTTTCTGTGAACTCAGGCACCTGGTTAATTCCTACGTCCGCACATCTCAGGGATGCTTGCCCACTGACCCAGGCACAAAGCCAGCCTACCTGAGTACCCTATCCCCAAGTCTGACCATGGACCTCACCAGCTGACCCATCCGGAATCTCTGGAAGGGCTGACTTTTGAAGAGCTTTCTCTGGCTGAGCCAGTCTTTCAGACTGGAAGAGCTGCCACTTCATCAAATGAGCAGACATCAATGAAAGGCAACAAAGGCACAAATAATCATGAAAACATGACACTAAAGGTTACAAAATAATGCACCAGTAACCAACCCTAGAGCAATTGATAATGTGCAAACTTCCTGACAAAAATTCAAAATATTCGTCTTAAAGAAACTTAATGTGAGCTATAAGAGTTTAACAACAGATTTGATCAAGCAGAAGAATCAGTAAGCTCAAATACAAGTCATTTGAAATTACCCAGTTAGAAGAACAAAAAGGAAAAAAAAAAGAATGAAAAAGAGTAAAGATAGCCTATAGGCCAGGTTCAGTGGTTCATGCCTGTAATCCCAGCACTTTGGGAGTCCAATGTGGGAGGATTGCTTGAAGCCAGGAGTTTAAGACCAGCCTGGGCAACATAGCAAAAATAAAAAATCTCTAAAAAAATAAAAGCCTTTATGGGACACCATCAAGCAAACCAAATAGACCTTATGGGAGTTCAAGAAAATGTAGAGCAAGAGAAAGGGCATAAAGCTAATTTAAAGAAATGATGACAGTAAATTTCCCAAATCTGGAGAGGAAAATGAGCATCTAGATCCATGAAGTCCAAAGAAACCTGCACAGATTGAATGTAAATATCTTCACTGAGGTATATTATAATAAAATTCTCAAAAGTCAAAGACAAAAAATTTTAAAAGTAACAAGAGAAAAGTGAATTGTTACATACAAGAAGATTCCTATAAGACTATCTGAGGATTTCTCCATAGAAACCTTGTAGGTCAGGAGAGAGAGGAATGGTATATTAAATGTGCTAAAAGAAAAAAAAACTGCCAAACAAAAGTATGATTCCCAGAAAATCTTTCCTTTAGAAATGAAGGAGAGATAAAGACTTTCTCAGGAAAAAAAAGAAAAAGCTGAAGGATCTCATAACCACTAGACCTGCCTTATAAGAAATTCTAAAGAGAGTCCTTCAAGTTGAAACAAAAGGATACTAACAACATAAAAACATATGAAAGTAAGAATATATTCAAATGCAGCATATTTGAATACTATAATGGTAGTTCATAAATTATTTTAATCTAGTATAGAAATTCATAGGTAAAACTTTTGTTAATGAATTCACAATATAAAAAGATGTAAATTGTGACATCAGTAACATAAAATGTGGGAGAAGCTGAAGTGTAGACTTTGTACATATGGTTAAGTTAAGTTATTATCAGCTTTAAAAAAACTGTTATAAGATGTTTAATGTAATCCCCAGGTAACCACAACAAAACTATGTAGTAGAAACACAAAAGATAATGAGAAAGGAATCAAAGAATATCACTCCAAAAAAAAAAAAATCATCAAATCACTAGTGATACAGCAAGAGAGGAGAAAAGAAAAAAAAAAACTACAAAATAGAAAACAACAAAATGGCAATAGTAAGTTTTGTTCTAGCAATAATTACTTTAAAATTAAGTAGATTAAAGTCTTCAATCCAAAAACAGACAGTAGCTGAATGGATAAAATAAATAATATCCAACTATATACTGCCTACGAGAGATTTGCTTTACCTTCAAGGACACACGTAGGTTGAAATTTAAAGGAAGTAAAAAGATTACTACAAATAGTAACCAAAAAGGTCTGAAGTGGCTCTACTTATACCAGACAAAACAGATTTTAAGGCAAAAACTGTCATAAGGGACAAAGAAGGTCATTATGTAATGATAAAGGGGTTAATTCATCAACAGAATATACAAATTATAAATATATGCACACAATATTGGAACACCTAAATATATAAAGCAAATATTTACTGAACTGAATGGAGAAATAGACCATAACACAATAATAATAGGGGACTTGAATGTCCCGCTTTCAGTAATGGATTGATCATACAGACAGAAAAGCAATAAGGATATAGTGGACTTTAACAACACTATTGACCAGATAGATCAATATTCATGTACAGAACATTCCATCCAATACAGCAGTATGCGCAATCTTTTCGAATGCTCACAGAACATTCTCCAGGATATATCATATGTTAGTCTACAAAAATCAAGTTTTAACATATTTAAAAAAATTGACATTGTATCAAGTGTCTTTTCTGACCACGACAGTATGAAACTAGAAATCAATAACAGGAGCAAAATTGGAAAATTAAAAATATGTGGAAATTAAACAACAGACTCCTGAATAACCATTGAGTAAAATAAGAAATTAAAATGGAAGTAAAAATATATTGAGGTAGATGAAAATGGAAACAAACCATACCAAAGCTCATGTGATACAGCAAAAGCAGTTCTAAGATGGAAGTTTACAGTGATAAATGCTTACATTAAGAAAAAAAAGGAAAGATTTCAAATAAACAAGCTAATGTTACATTCTAAAAACTAGAAAAAGAAGAAAAAAATTAAACCCAAAGTTAGCAGTAGAAAGGAACTAATAAATGTCAGAGCAAAAATAAATGAAGTAGACACTAGAAAAACAATAGAAAAAATCAATGAAATTAGGAGTTTGTTTTTTGGAAAAGATAAACAAAATTTAAGAACCTTTACTTAGACTAAGAAAAAAAAGAGAAGACTCAAAGAAATAAAATCTGAAATGAAAGAGGAGACCTTACATCTTTTACTACAAAAATTTAAAGGATCATAAGAGACTAATAGGTGTCAAGCAATTGGATGACATAGAAAAAATGGATAGATTCCTAGAAACATACAACCTGTGAAGACTGAATTATAAAGAAATAGAAATTTAAACAGAACAATAATGAATAAGAAGACTGAATCAGTAAACAACCTCCCCAAGAAAGAAAAGTCCAGAAACTCATGGATTCACTGATGAATTCTCCCAAATATTAAAAAAGAATTAATGTCAATCCTTCTCAACTTCTTCCCAAAAACTGAAGAAGAGGGAACACTACTAAAGTAATTCTATTATACAAGGTCAGAATTACACTGACATCAAAGCCAGATAAGAACAATATAAGAAAAGAAGACTATAGCTCAATATTCCTGATGAACACAGGTATAAAATTCCTCAACAAAATACTAGCAAACCAAACTCAACAGCACATTAAAAGGATAATATACTGTGAATAAGTGGGATTTATCCTTAGGATGTAAGTATGGTTCATCATACACAAATCTGTAAGTGCAGTAAACTACATTGCCAGAATTGAGAACAAAAAATATTTGATCGCCTAAATAGATGCAGAAAAAGCAACTGAAAAAAATTGAACATTCTTCCATGATGAAAATGCTCAACAAATTAGGTGTAGTAGGAATGCATTTTAAAATAATAAAGGCTATCTGTGAGAAGCCTGCAGCTAACATACTCAACAGTGAAAAGCTGAAATATTTTCCTCAAAGATTAGGAATAAGGCAAGGATGCTCTCTCTCACGACTTCCGTTCCATTTAGTACATACTGGAAGTCCTACTCAGGGCAATTAGACAAGAAAAACATAAAAATCATTGACATTGAAAAGTGAAGAAGTAAAACTGTCTCTTTGCATATAATATGATCTTCTCCTAAAGACTCCACCAAAAAAACTGTTAGAACTAAAAAATTGAGTAATGTTATATGATACATAATGAATACACAAAAAATCTGTTTTATTTCTATACCCAAATAAGGAACTATCAAAAAAGAAATTAAGGAAACATTCCCATTTAAAATAGCATCAAAAAATAAAATACTGGGCCTTCCCTTCTTCCCCCCAGCACTGCTGGGCGTGCTTGTCTGTGTGGAGCCGCAAAAGTTGGTCTCTATTTAGCAGGATGGGGTTTGTTAAAGTTGTCAAGAATAAGCCTACTTTAAGAGATACCAAGTGAAATTCAGAAGACGACGAGAGGATAAAACTGATTACTGTGCTCAGAAACGCATTGTGATACAGGATAAAAATAAGTACAACACACCCAAATACAGAATGATAGTTCGTGTAACTAACAGATATATCATGTCAGATTGCTTATGCCAGTATAGAAGGGGATATGATAGTCTTCGCAGCTTATGCATATGAATTACCAAAATACGGTGTGAAGGTTGGCTTGACAAATTATGCTGCAGCATATTATACTGACTTGCTGCTGGCCCGCGGGCTTCTCAATAGGTTTGGCATGGACAAGATCTATGAATGCCAAGTGGAAGTGAAAGGAGATGAATACAATGTGGAAAGCATCGACGGACAGCCTGGTGCTTTTACGTGCTATTTGAATGCAGGCTTTGCAAGAACTACGACTGGCAATAAAATTTTTGGGGCCCTGACGGGAGCTGTGGATGGAGGCTTGTCTATTCCTCACAATATGAAATGATTCCCTGGTTATGATTCTGAAAACAAGGAATTTAATGCTGAAGTACACCGGAAGCCCATCATGGGTCAGAATGTTGCAGATTATATGCATTATCTAATGGAAGAAGATGAAGATGCTTACAAGAAACAGTTCTCTGAATACATGAAGAACAACATTACTCCAGACATAATGGAGGAGATGTATAAGAGAGCCCATGCTGGTATACAAGATAACCCAGTGGATAAGAAGAAGCCCAAGAAAGAAGTTAAAAAGAAAAGATGGAATCATCTCAAAATGTCCCTTGCCCAGAAGAAAGAACAGGTAGCTCAAAAGAAGACAAGCTTCCTCAGAGTTCAGAAGTGGGCTGCTGAAAGCTAAACCAAACAGCAATTTTTAATGAGGATTTTCAGCATACAGACAATAAACTTATTGAATAAGCAACTAAAAATAAAATAAAATACTAAGAAAAAAAGTTAGCAAAAAGTAAAAGATTTGTACACTGAAAATTATAAAGCATTGATGAAAGAAATGGAAGAAGACAATTATAAATGAAAAAATATCCATATTCATGAATTGAAAGAGTTAATATTGTTAAAATGTCCATAATACCCATTAAATCTGCTATCTACAGATTTAATGCAATCTCCATCAAAATTTCAATGGTGTTTTTCATAGAAATAGAAAAAAAAATCTAAAATCATATGAAACCAGAAAAGACCCTGAATAGCCAAAATAATCTTAAACAAGTAGAACAAAGCTAGAGGCATTATGCTACCTGATTTCAAAATATACTACAAAGCTACAGTAATCAAAATAGTATAGTACTGGCATAAAAACAGATACATCAATCAATGAAACAGAATAGAAAGCCTACAAATAAATCCAATCATTTCTAGCCAATTGATTTTTGACAAAAGTACTGAAAAAACACATTAGGGAAAAGATAGTCTCTTCAATAAATGCTGTTAGAAAACTGAATATCCACATGCAGAAAAATGAAATTTGACCCTTTCTTCACAACATAGACAAAATCAACTTAAAATGGTTTAAAGACTTAAACATAAGACCTATAACTATAAAACTACCAGAAGAAAACATGGGGGAAAATCTACTTAACATTAATCTAGTCAATTCTTTTATATGACTCCACAAGCATAGGCAACAAAAATAAAAATAGACAAATAGGATTACATCAAACTAAAAAGCCTGTGCACAGCAAAGGAAGCAGTCTATATAGTGAAGAGACAACCTAAGAATGGAAGAAAATATTTGCAAACCAGACATATAAGAAGGGGTTAATATCCAAAATATATAAGGAATCCAAGAACTCAATAGCAAGAAAACAAATAACCTGATTTTAAAAATGGGCAAAGAACCTGAATAGACATTTCTCAAAAAGAGACATATAAATGGCCAACAGGTATATGAAAAAGTGTTCATCGACACTAATTATTGGGTGTGTGCAAGTCAAAACCAAAATGAGATTATTACCTAACACATGTTAGAATAGTTATTATCAAAAGACAAAAGATAATAAGTGTTGGCAAAGATGAAGAAAGGGAGCCCCTTGTATGCTGTTGGTGGGAATGTAAATCGGTACAGCCATTATAAAAGCAGAATTACTGTATGATCCAGCAATCTCAGTTCTGGGTGTATATCCAAGGGAATGAAATCAGTGTTTGAGAAGATAGCTACACTCCCACGTTCACTGCAGCATTATTCAGAATAGCCAAGATATGAAGCCAATTCAAGTGTCTATGGGTGGATAAAGAGATGTAAAATCTGTAAAATAAATATATGTATACACACACGTATATATACACACAAACAATGGAACCTTATTGAGCCTTTAAAAAGAAGGAAACCCTGTCATTTGTGACAACATGGATGCATCTGAGGGACATTATGCTAAGTGAATAAGTCAGGCACAGAAAGACAAATACTACATAATTTCACTTATATGTGGAACCTAAAAAAGACCAAACTTCTACAATTAAAGAATAGAAAGGTGGTTTCCAGTGGCCAGTGATGGGGGAAATGGGGAGATGTTTGTCAAAGAGTATAGTTTCAATTATGTATCATAAATATATTCTGAGGATCTAATGTCCAGCATGTATTGTAGTATAGTTATTAATGTACAGCAGCATAGTTAATAATAGTGTTTTGTATGCTTAAAATTTGCTAAGAGAGTAGGTCTTACCACAAACACACACAAAAGGTAACTGTATGAGGTGATATGCTAATTAGATTGATTGTGGTAATCATTTTATAATTTATGTATGTATTAAAACATCATGTTTTATACCTTATTTATAAACAATTAATTTCTATTTTCCACTTACACTTCAGTGAAGCTGGGGGAAACAAACAAACTCAGGGAACTAATCTCTGAGCCACATTTGCTCAAGTTACCCTTAATTTCTTAGCCAAAAAAAAAAAATGAGTATGATTTCAAAACCTAGTGAATGTATTATTTTTAATTTGTTACATAGTTTGTAGTAAATTATATGCCATTCTCTGAACAGAAAATGGATTTAAGCATTTTCAGCACAATCTAACAAGCAGCTTACCACAGTCATTAAAAATGTGGGTTCAGAATCTAGACTATCTCCTTTTGAATTCTGACTCCTCCACTTACCAGCTGTGTTATATTGGACAATACACTTAACATTTCTGTTTCTCATTTCCCTTGGCTATAAAATGGCATTAATTTCAAAATGTGTAACATAAAGTTATTGCAAAGATTAGATGTGAAGCACTTAAAGGAACATCTGGCAAGTAATCACCACTCAAAAATATTAGCCATTAAACTTATATTTTATTTTTTATAATATATTAATATAGAGAACTAATTTAAGCAGTATTGTGTAGAGATCCCTGGGCTGATTGAAGGCTTCATGAATATTGCATACAAACTAGTTAAGAAATGGCCTTTTAAGAAGGCTCCTGTCTTATAAAAAGCCAATTTGTAAATGGAATTCCAACTCTTATTTAAAATTTGAAATAATTTTTAGATAATTCTACTTTCACTTCAATCTAGCCAGAATATTCTCTTCATGAAGGCAAGTTAAATGGAGAAAAAAAATTATTATAATTTTTGTTGGTGAACTTGTCCTTCAGTTAGAATAGTTTGAAGTACTGTTACTCATTATATCATTAGTCTTGCCAAGGAAACCACAATATTTAAATGTCGGAGGCCACCTGGGGACAGGCTCTTCACCTCTTGACCAGAATCTACCTCTGTAATACCTCTTTTCCTATGATTACCTGGCTCATCCAAATTCCTTCTTTTAGTTTTTTAGGTTTTTTCCCTAAAAGGTATATTTAATTGAACTTGCTTTCTATATTACTGTTTAATCCATTACATTCAAATTCATATCTTCCTTACCTGACATTACTGATAAATAATCATAATTAAAGTTTGGAGCTTTAGTAAACTTTTTAGTAAGACATTTAGTCTTAGCTAGTAATCTTTTATCTTATTATTTCCAAAGTTCAGCACAGTGTGTGTGTATGTGTGTGTGTGTGTGTGTGTGTGTGTGTGTGTGTATGTATGTGTTCCTGTGTGTATTTTCCTAGTATAAATACAGTAAACCTGAAGGCTAAATTAGTTTCAAAGTTTGGAAGATTTCTCTGTGATATCATCATGAATCTCATTCCTCCTTCCATTCAAAAACATCTCCATATGTGTCTCTCTCTCTCCACACATGAGATACAAAGAAAAAAGTAATGCAAGTCATGGGGTAATAATAGATGCCAGAACTTAATTACTATTTTAGTCCACTCATATTGCTGCAACAAAAATACCACAGACTGAATGGATTATAAACAACAGAAATTTATTTCTCATAGTGCTGGAGGCTGAGAAGTCCAATATCAAGGCACCTGTATATTTGATGTCTAGTGAGGGCCCACTTCCTGGTTCATAGACAACTGTCTTTTGTTTGTGCCCTCCATGGTAGAAGGGGAAGGAAACTCTTTGGAGTCTCTTTTATAAGGGTAGCAATCCCATTCATGAGGGCTCCACCCTCATGACCTAAGGCCACACACAAAGCTCCACTCTCCTAATGCCATCACTGGGGAGGTTAGGATTTAGCATATGAATTTGGGGAGAACACAAACATTCAGTTTGTAATAATGAGTGACATCACACTAAAAGATGGTACGGTAAAATGAATTTTGAGAAAAATTTTGGCAAGAACAATGGTGATGGGTAAATTTAATCTTACTACATTGTGCTTCAACTTGTTAAAATTCTGTTCATTATTTAAAGACTTGTCCAGGTTCTATTTCCTCTTTATGTCTTCCCTAATCATTCTGCCAGAAGTTACTTAACTCTCCTTATGGGATATTAAGCACCTCTCTCTTTCTTTCTCTCTTTCAAAGAATCCCCTATAATACTTTATTTTTTGAAGGAAAATCTTAATAATAGAAATTTAGACTTAGATTTAGAGGTCTTCACCGCCTTCATTTAATAAAGTTAGATGATTTGACCACTACCAAATAGCAAAGGTGGTACTAGAAATCAGTTATCCTGGATTTCAGTTTAATTTCAAGTTATGACAGTGGCTGTATTAAGAAAAAGGACATGAGTGTCATTTCAAAGAAAGATTTAACAATACCGTGGACTAACTGAAAGGAGAAGCTATGGTCAAAGATGATTGACTTCTCAGTTTTATTGGGAGAATAGTGATATTAATAATATTAAGAGGAAACATTTTTATTTGTCAGTCATAATGTGTTAAGGAAATAACCCAACTGGTATATTTTTGTATCTGAATGAAGTATTTAAAAGAGGCATTCACAAATATATTTGTTGCAGAAAGTGAAATGCCACACCAGGGTGTAAAGGTATGGTTCCCATATTTCAAATAGTGGCTTATGTGGATGCAGCAAATGACCTTGATTTTTAAAGATAATCAGGATATTTGAGTTAATGTTCATTATTAAAAGCTAACATGTTAGTGTCTGTATGGTTCTAGGAATTTCTAAATGTCTCTGTATAGCTTGCTTCTCACCACCAATTTCTATCCCTTGTTCACTTTCTTTGATTTGTCTGCCCCTTGAAGGACACGGGAAGTTCAGCTCCATTCACACTAGCAACAGGATTCCAGACTGCAGAGTCACAACTGCACGGCTCTTTGTTAAATGCCAATCCTGTTTCCCACACTTTAGAAGGCACTAGCTTTGTTTTGGCAGCATTTATACAACCTCAGAGCAATAAGCAAATTTCCATTTGTCTCTCCCTTTTTTTTTTCTTTTTCCTACGTCTTTTTTTCCTTTCTTTTTTTCTTTTTTTGATAAGGAAAGGAAAAATACCTAAAAACAGGCTTACTCATAGAATTTTTCATTTGTGTACATTTAATGTCTGAAATTGGCCTTTAGAAGACTGTTCTCTTCCTCTATCTTATCCATTTCCAATCTCCAATCTTCAAATGTGCATATGCTTCCTATTTACATAAAGTCCAAATTCCAAACATTTGCAGTATTTTGGAGAGACTTAGAAAGCTTCATATACTTAACAAAAAAAACTTTCATATATTTGGATGTGGTTTTTGTATATTAACTGCTGCTGACACTTCTATCGAATTTAGAAGCACTAACATCATCTTCAGTTATTATTATTGACTTGGAGGTTATGAAGGATGTCGTTGAATTTAAGAACTCTGACCTTGCTCTGAGGTCACTAATTAAATTTTATGACTTACCTTATGAAAAGCTGGAGTCAAAAAGGGACAGAATAACTTTTTCTCCCTTCAGGTTGTAATATAATTTATGAACAACCGTCAGGATTTGCTCAAAGTATTTCCACAATGTAAGATATTGCTTTGAAGGGCCTCGGTGGCATTACCGAATGAATTCTGACCTAGATTCCTAAGAGAAGCAAGTCTCATGGCTCTCTGCTCCTTCTCAGACAAACAGGAATCTTATTCTTGAGCACAGAAAGCTGTCAGGATTTGTGACCTTTACTGTAAGCGATATAAGCTAAGCCAAAGTAGAGACAGAATTACCTCTTGCCTGGCAGAAAGTCACACTTGAGGTCACTTTCAGGACAATGCAAGGACAGCTGACTATTGCTTCTTTGCCCTGTTAGGGCTTTCTGTTTGGCTGATTTATCCAACCTAACATACACCCCGCTCCAGTAATTCAAAGAGAACTCATCCTGCACTGGAAGAGATCAAGATTGGTAACAACTGGCAGCTGGTTTCTGTGAAGGAAAATTATGTCAGTCCGCAGACAGGTCAGGGACTGAAATTTGCTAAAGTTTTCGCATTCAGCAGGCATCATCTGCTTAATAAGTATGGACCAAGAATGTTGATTGTCATTTTTTTACATAGATGTGTCAAAATATATAAATTATTGCAGGTCATTTATATTTGATATACATATAGGGGTGTGTGTGTGCGTGTGTGTGTGTATTTTAATGCAATTTGTCTTATTATCCCAATTAATTATATTTGTTGCCTCTAAAAATAATTTATTTCAATGTATTTTCTTTAATACTTAATCATTAATTTGCAGTCATTTTATAATGTTTGTGAAACTGTTTTTCTTAACATTTCCTCCTGCATTTTCCATATTATGTATCTGATGTTCTCCTTCTTTCTATTCTTTCATCTACATAAATGTTCTCATGATATATTTATAAATTCCCTGGAGTTCAGGCAAATAAATTTTACTTGTTCGTTTTCCTTTGCTTTCCAACTTTCAGGTAAAAGCCAACCAGTTAAAACAAAACATTTCAAATTCAATTTTTTTTTTAAAAAGGCTTTCAATTTGTAATATTTCTTATTACGTGTTTTTAAGTTGCTTAAAGTCAGCTTATTTCTTAAGGACAATTTTATGACACAAATAAGAGCTATAGGATATTCCTTATCTGTCATTTTTACACTAAGCTGTATGATTTTGGTTTAGGAATATAACATTTATATATTCAATTGTAATATATTAGGAGTTATAGCTAACCCTCCTTCACATGATCAAAATAGCTCAGAATTTTGATAACCTTTATAGAATAGCCATGGAAGAAAATGCTAAGGTAAAAATTTTAGGTAGAAGAAATTGTATATTTGAACTGCTAAATGAAAATTGAGTTACTGATTATTTTTATTATATATTGTGAACTTTTGTCTCATATACAGTATGCATATGAATTATTAATACTGTAATTTATAGAAATGACAATAACAAGCACTTACTTTCATTAGATGTCCATGTGGCTAGCTAGGATGAAAGCTCTGTACATTTATTAATGTTCTTAAAGGCTAAATCTAGGCCAGAACACAATTTTAGTCACTTTCAGGCCATTTCTTGATGATGCTTGAGTTTCCAAGGCGTTTATGGTGGGAATTCAAAAGGAGGAACGAGCTGAATTGACATTAAGGCCATATCTATGACCATAGCTACTTGAGAAAGACTTAGAAAGACCTTCTAAAGGTTGTGAAGTGATTATCTCACAAATTCCACAGATTTAATGAGGTGCACATATAAAAATTTTCAGAGACCTCTGTGACTTATTAAATGTAATATATCTTTTCATAGCAACTTATATCAATTCTTCTAAACAGCAGCCATTTATTGTCGCTTAGCTTATTCAGAATTAATTACTCAGTGACTGAGAGACAACAATGAAGAAGGAGATGTCAGAGTAGACAGGTAGC
>CAUYSK010061070.1:0-35724 GCA_963575035.1 Avahi laniger
GATGAAGTCACTGAATCCCTGCATCAATTCCAGAACTACCCTACCTCTCCACACTTCCCATCATCTGAGAAAATAAATTGTCTTTACTCTTTGAGCCAGTTGGGTCAGACTTTTCAGTTATTTGGAACCAAAAACGCATAAGTGATACCTCTACTTACAGCAAATGCACTGTTTCCCATGGGCAGGTGGGGAGGGGAGCTAAGATCACAGAAAAGGAAGCAGAGGATCCCACGTTTATTTTTCAGACCTTGAGAATATGGAATAATATTTATTTTGGCTATTAAAAATGAGGGTAAAATGTGGCCGGGCACAGTGGCTCATGCCTGTAATCCTAGCACTCTGAGAGGCCGAGGTGGGAGGATTGCTTGAGGTCAGGAGTTCAAGACCAGCCTGAGCAAGAGCAAGACCCCTTCTCTACTAAAAACAGAAAAATTAGCCCAGCATGGTGGCATGTACCTGAGCTACACAGGAGACTGAGGCAGGAGGATTGCTTGAGCCCAGGAATTTAAGGTTACAGTGAGCTATGATGACCCCACTGCACTCTCCCTGGGGCAACAGAGCAAGGTCAAAAAAAGAAAAAGAAAAAGAAAAAATATTGATCTCACCAATCTAAAATGTAGATAATAAGGGAAAGCAGTGCGGGGTATACGGGAACTCTCTGTACTATCTTCACAACTTAACTGTAAATCTAAAACTATTAGAAAATAAAAACTTTATTTTGAAATAAAAATAAAACATATTAATAGATAAAACAAAGAAAATGGGTTTTTATATGTGAAACTAATTTGCATAGTGATATTTTACATGTGAACAGCTTTTGTGGCAAGATCTCTTCACTTACCTGGTCATTTCCATGCCTATTCCTGCAGAACTAAAGCACTTCCTAAAAATGTGAACGGGATCAGGAATTTCTGTGCCCATTCAATAGATAAGAAAACAGCCATACTAGAGAGGTGAAATGACCTGGAGAAGGTCACACACTAATTAGCGACAGTGCTAAGAATACAACTGGCCTCCCATGAAGAAGAGCTTTGCCTTTTCCTCTCTCCTCTTAAAATGGCAAGACACTTTTACAAAAGCTCATGGAAACAGGAAATTTCCAATTTGATGGAAACTATTCAGACAATCTGGTCACAGAGAAGTCAAATGCTGTGAGATGAATGATCTAACTTTTCTCTTTTAATTTTATAAAGAACATAACTGGGAAATCAATCCATTGAGCAAACGACTATTGATATCGCAGTCGTCCACTAACCTCCACTTTCACCAACTTTAGCAACTTATTGTACACTCACTGTAAGCTTCAATTCAAAGATGGCCTTTATACAAATCTATTCTTAAATAAAGCAAATCATATTTATTAGAATAAATTTATAAACAATGGGAAAAATTATCACATATGTCTAAACTAGTTTCTTATATATAAAACATTCCTATTTTGAAAGACAATAGTTTAAATCTCTACATAATTACATGATATGATGAAGTATGAGCTAAATATTGTCCAGTGAGGGTATATCTGAATCCCTGATGAGCTGTATAAAAACCTTGCCTAGTGTCACACTGGAGCACAAAGTCTCCTTTGATAACAGAACAAAACAAAACAAAACAGAAGCTATTATATCTACCAGGAGGGGATGAAGAAAAATGAAGGCTAGAATATTAATAACTTCACTCAGTAAAAAGCTAGTAGATCATACCACAGACCGTCAAGTGCTCTCCTTGCATTTCAAGGAGAGAGACACACAGCTGTCATGCTGTTACGATAGGCAGCTGAACTAGATCTATTCTCCAACAAGGTATATCGATAGAAGGTTGATTAGTGCCAGTGAGGAGAGGTTTGCTGTTGACACACTTCATGGTCTGTGATTAGGCCAGTGGACTCAAGAGTGGGGTCATTCATCCCAGAGGATATGTAAGAAAAGTATATTGGAACCTCTATTTACTTTTTAATTTAAAAAAAGTTAATATATTTGACTAATGTTGCCAACTTTTCTAATATTTGCAAAGAAATATTAATGGTATGTAAACAATTTATAAATGAATACACACAGTTTGAATGTGTACACCATTTTTTCCCCTGACAGCAGTATGTGATCAATAACAGCAAAGATCTATAGGTACCATCTATGAGTATCCACACTCATTTAATACAAATTACACACTGAGTTTGACATGGCCGTCCAAATATATTGATCTGCTGTGCCTTAAGTACTTCCAAGGGACATACTCAATTTTCAGATGTCTGGTCTCAATCTGGTAGTAATGTACTAGTGTAGCCTGAGCACCGCAATCACAGGACGCATACAATAGTTCAAGTATGATGTGCCATTTTGCAAATGCTCACTTGCAAGATTGATACACTATACATTTAAAAAATTGATATACTATACTATTGAATAGTAAAAATAAGAAATCAACTGACTTTATAATTGTTAAATTCACTGCTTTTCAATTTCCCAGATCATGTAGGGTGTTATGCTACCCACTGGTTAGCGATGGCATGGGGGTCCATGCTAAAATGGAAAGACAGAAAATAAATAAGTAAACCAATGAATGAGAACGTCAATTTTAAATAGCGCTACATGCCATGGAGAAAAGAGCACAGAGAGATGTGACAGACAGAAATATGGTAGAGGGAAGGGAGCACGTTAGATTACGCGCTCAAAGAAGGTGACGTACAGCAAAGACCTAAATGAGAAGAAGGAGCCATTGATGCAAAAATCTGGGGCTGCCCGATCTCAGCAAGGTGATGTCCTTCCTCAAACACCTCAACAGAGCAAACTCAAGTTCATGCTTATTCTGCAAGATTCAATAGAAGCGTCGTCTTTTTTGTATGTCAATTTAGTGTAATTGTGTATGGGGATGTTTAAAGTAAAATGAGCTTCTCTGCATGGTCATTCTCAGAAAATCCCAGGATATATTTGTTACCATTTGTAACAACATTACCCCATGATTTTAAAATTTAAAACAGATTTAAGGTCTTTCTCAGTCACCTGGAAACCTCATGCATGTACACAGCTCACAAGTCTGCAGTCAGAGGAATCTCCAAGCCTCTTCAAAGCGATGAACCAGACACCACCAAGATTGCCATGCTTTTTTATTTTTACAGGACCATTTAAGCAAGAAGAAATCCTTGCATATGGAAGTCTCAAAGTCAAAATCCTGCAACTGCTTTCTCTTTCACTACCAGGAACTGAATGGAGAAATGTGATAAACTCAGTGGCTTCTTAAGAAGTCGCAGACTAGTGACACATCAGCCCAGCAGAATGTGCAAAACATGATACTATGGAACACGATAATTCCTTCCCTCTCCAAAAAGGAAGGTAAGCAAGGGAGAAAGGAAGAGAGCAGCTTCTGATCGCAAGTCTGAACAGGACTCATGCTCCTCTCTTCTTCATTTCTTCAGGAGTCCCACACCCCAAATTCAAATCAACAGAGCTCAGAGTCACCTTCAGCATCACCAAAAGGCTTGTTTGCCTGGTACTGTTCTCTGCATAGGAAACCGTAGCAGAACCAACACAGACTATAAGGACTTTGACCTTCCAACCAGAATGAACCCTGGCCGGGCATTTAGCAGGGTTGTGATGAGGATGAGGTATGTCAGGGCACTTGCCTTGCGTGCAAAATTGAAGAGGGCACTGAAAGACTCAGTAGCCAATATAAAGAATATTGTAATGAAACATTTTAAAAATCAAAATTAATGCAAAAAATCTATAATGAACCAAATATCAGAATTCTATATAAAGGCAGTGTTATTGATTTCTCAAAAAAAAAAAAAAAATCTGAGGCTGAGCATTCCAGGCAGAGGGGCAGCATCAGTGAAGGCCCTAAGACAGGAACAGAGTCATCCTGTTTGAAAATGATAGGGAGGCTGGTGGCTGCATGTAATGAACAAGGAGAGAGGGAAGTACCTACACATGGACCAGACAGCATGGCCTCGTAGATCCTGACAAGCAGTTTAGACTTTATTCTGAGTGCAACTGGAAGCCATTGGAAGATATTAAGCAGAAAACTGACAAGATCTGATTTACATTTTTAAAAGATCACTCTGGCTGCTATGAGGCAAACAGATTTTAGAAGAAAAAGAGGAAGCAAAGATCAGACAAGAAACAGGATTACTCACAATAGCCAAAAGGTAGAAGCAATCCAAGTGTCCATCAATGGGTGAATGAATAAACAAAACGTGGTGTGTCCATGCGATGGAATATCGCCCAACCTTAAAAAGAAAGAAAATTCCGACACATGCTACAACATGGATGAACCTCAAGGACATCATGTTATGTGACATATATTAGTCACAAAAGGAGAAACATGGGATGATTCCACTTATATGAGGTACCTAGAATAGACAAACTCATAGAGACAGAAAGTAGAATGGTGGTTGATGGGCTGGAAGAAAGGGAAAAGGGGCATTGTTGTTTAATGGGTATAGAATTTCAATTTGGAAGATGAAAAAGTTCTGGAGGTGGAAGATGGTGAAGGTTGCATGACTATGTGAATGCACTTAATGCCACTGTACTGCACACTTAAAAATTGATAAAATGGTAGATGTTATGTTATATACAGATGCTCCTTGACTTATGATGGGGTTACATCCCAAGAAGCCCATCATAAGTTAAAAATATTGTAAGTCAAAATGCATTTAATACAGCTAACTTACTGGACATTGTAGCTTAGCCTAGCCTACCTTAAACATGCTCACAATTACATTAGCCGACAGTTGGGCAAAACCATCTAACACAAAGTCTGTTTTGTAATTAAGTGTTGAATAGCTCATGTAATTTGTTGAGTCCTGTACTGAAAGTGAAAAACAGAATGGTTGTATGGATACTTGAAGTATGGTTTCTACTGAATGCCTATCGCTTTCGCACCATTGCAAAGTCAAACCATCGTAAGCTGGAGACCATCTGTATATTTTACCACAATCAAAAAATTAAGAAGTTTGATGAACAAAAAAAGAGAGACCAGGCAAGAAATGAAGGTAGCTTCAACTAGGTTAGCGGAAATGGAAAGATAAGGGATATAGTTTGGCAGTAGAACCTAGAGGATTTTGCATAGACTGGGGAAGGCAAAGAACAGGAAAGGTGAGAAGATAAAAAGACTCAAGAATGACTTGTAGGTTTTGACCTGATCAAGTGGTTAGATGGTGGCACCATTCACAGAGCTAAGGAAGACCTGGGGCTTGTGATGGTGGCGAAGAATGGATAGAGTAGAAATCCGGAGTTCTGTTTTGGATATAATAAGTTTGAGATGCCTCCTAGCACACAACCAAGCACAAGTGTCAAGTTGACAGTCAAACATTACATCTGGAGGTCACAGGGAAGGCTGTGCCGGAGGTAGGAATATGGCAGTCTTTAGTGTATAATGCCCTAAAAAGAGAGTGTAGTGAAAGAAGTTGGCATTGCCATTATACCTGGCTTGAAAGTTCAAAATGTATAATCCAAGAAAGTAGAATAGCTTTGGACATAAAATGCTTAAACAAACTTTTTAACAAGAGAATGTTGAGATAAGATGAGAAGAAATTTGTCTTCATGAAGCCCCTAAAGAATCTCCCAATCTCCCCAACTCTGGTGAGTGGTTATGTACAAATGCTTATGGTCTTTAATATCTCTTCTGCTTCTTTTGTATTTGCTTCGTAATGGTAACTAGCTTTTCTTAGGTAGATGTTAGCTTTCCAATTACTATGTCCCAATATATTACACATGTGAATAACATGGGTAGCAATTTGTCATCCCTACAATTAATACAATGTTCTGCACATAAAAAAAACATGCAATACATGTGTCCATTAGTGGATTAATACCTTGGGGAGATCACCAAGAGCATTCTCCAGTAAGGAGAGGAGTTTCTTGTCCTGAGGAAAACAGCAAGATAAAATGTGATGTTACAATTATTGATAATTTTTTTAGGACCAGCATCCTACTTTTTTTTTTTTTTGCCTAACTTGTCTCAGAAAAAGAAAATGGTCTAAATTATTAAAATGAAATGACGAATTCAAAAGGTCAGTACTGCTTCTTCACTGTGAACTGAATATGCGTGGCACAATAAGAACTTGAAAGGATACTTTCATTTAATTAAAAAAAATCGTTGATTATCATAAAGTGATGGGCAGAAAAATCTATAGGATCAACGCACTCTGCTATTCCATGTCAAGTCAAATTCAAAATAGGTCAGGAGCACTTGTCACTCACACTCATTCACTCAACAAACATTCACTGATTATCTACTATGGACCAGATACACGTCAGTAAGATTTACCGTCAATTCTCAAATAACTCACGGTCAGGTTTGTGACTGGAAGATTTCTCTCAGCCTAAAGGTCAGGATGATGACATACGTCGAAAACCGCTGCTTTACCAATGACACTGAAGCAGCTAGAGAAGCAAGCAGCCTTTCAGTAGAAGAGTGGTCAGACTAAAAGTGGGAGGATGGAGAGTCGGAAATAGAGCAGCTGGCAGTGAACGACCGGCCCTGCCAAGGACTGGAAAGCCGGGTTCTCAGAGTCAGCCCCCTAGGTGCCAGTGGTAGGTGTCTGCTCCTGGAGGTGACTGCACTGAAATTCGAATCCTATGACTGATCTCCCAAGTTCTGTTTCCATACATACCAAACATGTTCCTCATTACCATCCGGGTTCTCATTTAGATTTCCGTTTGCTGGTGAGAAAACAATCCTACTTGGTCTTCTTGTGATTATATTTAAATAAATATATTGATTTATAAATAAATCAGTAAATTGGCATCCTGGTTTGCAGATCAGGTTCACGTGAGCTTGGTTCATGTGAGTCTCAGGATGCTGAATACATCAAATTTCAGGGCCTGCAAATCTGAATACTCTGCTTTAAATTCATCAAGGTAAATGCCAAACCGTGAGACTGTTCAGCAGCAGCCAGCCAACCTCCCCAAGCGATACACTAACCACAGCACAGTTGCTCTTTCAAGCCTCAACAGAATTCCCTAGAAATTTTAATATGGATAGTCTTACCATGCCTGCTAGTAACACTTCTTCACCTTTGATACTTTTTTTCTTCCTCAGTGGGTAATCTGACCTGTTGGGTTTTCATTTTATTTAGTTTTTTTTAGACATGAATGGAGAAGAATGGTCATAATTTCTGTTTAATCTTGACATTTATTAATATTTCCTAGGAGTCAAGGGGACATTTTATGCCTAGGCCCAGGGTCCCAATTTCTACATATCCCCCTAAAACTGGTGAAAATCTTCACTTTGGGCAAGAAATAGCCAGCAAAAGTTTGTGGCATTCCCCCATGCACGGGTTAAAAACATGAACAGGAGGTCTTGATACTATAGCAGAGAGGTCACGTAAATATGATACAGCAGAAACAAACCAGCCTATACCTTTGGATTTGTGAGTGAGTTCTTGTAATGAGAGCTGTCAAATGCTTGTTACTACAAAATAAATGCCTGTTGGCTGGTTTTTTTTCTTTTTTGCTCCTGATTAAAAAGAAAGCAAAACTATAACACAATTCTTAAACAAATTTTAAATGGTATCATCATCGCTAATGCTTTTTTTACAATTCAGTTCATCACTGCAGGCAAATCGGTTTCTCATTCATAAATTCGCTGATTGTCAAAACAATGTACAGGATCGTTTATCATAATATAATATATCTTGGAAAGCAATCATAACATAAAGAAGATTTTCTCTTATGTAAAGGACAGCCTATTTTGATATATTTTAAAGGCAAGCCCTGATTGGCTGTTCACTAATTTGTTGCTATGAGTAACATAATAATTTAAACTGGGAACCTTCAGGATTTCAGTTGCCGTGTAATGTTGTATCTGGATTTTTCTGAGTTGGTTTTTTTTTCTCCCCCTCTCTTTCTTTTTGCTTTGATTCTTGTTTTTTCAGGTAGGAAAATTTGGCTATTTTCTCTAAAAATATTTCTTTTTAGAATTTTTAAATAATTTATAATATCGATGAATCACACAAGACTATGTAGATTATTATTTAGCATATTCAAATGCATAGTGTCAAACAAGAAAAATAAACTGATTGTCTAACCCAAAAGAGAATTTCTTGACAGCATATTAATTTCCAAGGACTGCTGTAACAAAATACCACAACTAGGTGACTTAAAACAGTAGAAGTTTATTGTCTCACAGTTCTGGAAGCTAGATGTTCAGAATCAAGACGTCAGCAGGGCCAGTCTCTCGCTGAAGACTCTAGGGAAGAATCCTTTTTTGTCTCTTCCAGCTTCGAGTGTTTCCAGCAATCCTTGGCCTTCCTTGGCTTGTGGATAGATCACTCCAATTTCTGCCTCTGTAGTCACATGGCATTCTCCCATGTGTCTGTATGTTGTTTCTTCTCTTCTTATGAAGACTCCAGTTTATATTAGGGTCCACCCTAATCCCGTATGACTTTATCTTAACTTGATTATATCTGCAAAGATCCTATTTCCAAATAAAGTCATATTTACAGGTGCTAGGGTTAGGGATAAGGCTGAGAATAATAAGTCCAGAGTGCTAGGAACCAGGAACATGCTGGTCAGCACATGCTACTGAGATGTCCAGTCTTTCATTTGGTCATTGGGTTGTTTATCCAGGAGTCGAAGCTGCAAGACTATGCACCTGAAAGGCCAAGTTTGGATCACATATGCCCAACTCTTGACAGCACTGAGGCAGGGAAAGGGAGACTCTGTCTTCTTCTGCCACTATACTGTAAGGAGACACCTGGATCAGCCCCCAAACAGGGAAGAAGCCATTCATTCCCCAGAAGGAGCCAGATGCTATTAGAAAGTGGTACTGGAGTCTGGGCTGCCAAAAATGAAAGAGTTCTAATTTTCCATTTTTATAGCTGCTTACAAATCAAGTGCAACAAAGAAATTGAATTCTGCACATTCACCACAGCTTGTCTGCATGACATCAGTATATACAAGAAACCAGATCTACACAAGTCAAAAATGACTTGTCTGAAACCTTTTGAGCCCAGATGCATTTTAGAATTTAGAATTTTTCAGAGTTTAGAAAGGTAATAAATCTAGTGTACATACAATTTGTAACATTCCAGCAGGGTGTGCAACAGCATCCCATAATCAAATGCATAAATATTTCTGCAGTCAATTTTTTGAATATTTATACTAAATGACAGAAAAGACCAAAAATAACCTCATGACAGTTTAAGTCAGGTTTGGGCACTAAGTTCAGGTTTTGCTATCAAATTAGTTATTTTTAAAAATAGGAGATTTTTAGAACTTTTTGGGTTTCAGAACTATAGATAAGGGATTGTGGCCTGTACTTTTCCCTGAAATTCACAAAGTCATGAAATTCAAGCAAATCCAAGTTAGGCCAACCATAAAACATCATAGGTAATTCTACTATAATCTACAACCTACATACAAACTCAATATGTAACCTATAATCTGCTCTATAATCTCTCAATCTAAAATTTCAATATATAATCTATGACTAACATATTAATTCAGCATACAACCAATATATAAAGTCACCAGTTGTTGTTATGTGGCCTTGGACTCAAGACATAATCGAAGAAGAAAAGTGAAAACCCAAAAAAGAGCAGTTGTCTTTCAACTAAATCATTTAAGGATATGTTCATGGCATACATATTTCAAATAAAAGTTAAATATCTTCACATCAGCTAAATTCATATAAATTCATAGAGGTGTACAGTTATTTATTTTTTGTCTGTGAATTATTGTCATTTTTATCAGACTGTAAAAGAAAAATTAATCTCATTAAGCGATCTGCCTTTACATTGTATAACAATCCAATTTTGCTAAACAAACATGATCATTACTGCACAGAAGAAGGAAGATAAATTATTTATGACCAATATCAAAATGGTTTGATTTTTCTTGATTCTATTTTTGTTTTCAATAGTCCATACATTGTCCTAACAAGACCCAAGTCACAAAAGAAAAAATATGGTTCCTCTTTGAGAAATAAATTTTAACAAAAACTATTTTTAAATGTGTGAATTCCTACTAAGAGAAATAAAGAAGACTGAAGTAAATGGCACATCAGGCTCATGGATCAGAAGACTTAATATTATTAAGATGTCATTTCTCACCAAATTGATCTATAGATTCAATATAATATTAAGCAAAATACCAGTAGTGTTTTTAGTACAAATTGGTGTGTTAATTCTGAAATTTACAGGGAAATGCAAAGGGCCTAGAATAGCCAAGACAGTTTTGAAAACAAAATCAAAGGACTAATCTACCTGATTTCAAGACTGAGTAGAGAGCTTCAGTAATCAAGACAGTATGCTAAACAGACATACAGATCAATAAAATAGATAAGAGTCCAGAAATAGACCTACACATAAATGCTAATAGACTTTTGACAAATGTGCTCAGGTATTTCAATGCAGAAAACAGCTATTTACAAAAACTATGTTGGAACAACTATATATTCATAAGGAGAAGGAAATAAATCTAGACCCCTGCCTCACACCATATGCAAAAATTAACTCAAAATGGATCAGAGGTCTAAACATAAAAGATAAAATTATAAAATATGTTTTACAATAGGAGAAAAAAATTGTTTGACCTTAACAAAGATTTCTTAGATCACAAAAAACATGCATTAAGAAAGAGTAATAGGTAGGGCATGGTGGCTCATGCCTGTAATCCTAGCACCCTGGGAGGCCGAGGCAGTCTGAGCTCAGGAGTTCGAGACCAACCTGAGCAAGAGTGAGACCCCGTCTCTGCTAAACAAATAGAAAGAAATTAGCTGGACAATTAGAAGTATATATACAGAAAAAATCAGCCGGGCATGGTGGCACATGCCTGTAGTCCCAGCTACTCAGGAGGCTGAGGCAGAAGGATTGCTTGAGTCCAAGAGTTTGAGGTTGCTGTGAGCTAGGATGATGCCACAGCACTCTAGCCTGGGCAACAGAGTGAGACTCTGTTAAAAAAAAAAAAAAAAGAAATAGAAATAATAAATTGGACTTCATCAAAATTAAAAAGCTTCTGTTCTTTGAAAGACACCACTAGGAAAATGAAAAGGCAAATTGTGGCCTAAGAGAAAATGTTTACAAAACACATGTTTGACAAAGATTTGTATCCAGGATAAATAAAAAAACTCTTACAGCTCAACAGTAAGAAGACAGGCTATCTAATTTTATAAACTGGGCAACTGATTTGAACAGACACTTCACAAAATATAAATAAATGGCCAATACATACCAGAAAAGGTATTCAGCATTATTAGTCATTATGAAAATGTAAATTAAGACCACAAAATATACATACCCACTAGAGTGGCTAAAATTTTAAAGACTGACAATATCAAGGTTTGGTGAGAATATGAGACAATGGAAATTCTTATACAGCACTAGTAGGGAGATGAAATGGCACAACCCTTAGACACAGTTTAACAATTTCTTAAAATGTTAAAAATACACTTACCCTATGACCCAGCAATTCCACTCTTGAATATTTATCCAAAAGAAATGAAAACATATGTTAACACAAAGAGTTGTAATGAATATTTATAGGAACTTGATTCATGATAGCCAAAAACTAGAAGCAGTTCAAATGTCCATCCACAGATGAAGGGATAAACAGACTGTTGTACATTTACATCATGGAATACTATTCAGTAATGAGAAAGAATATACTATTGATACATGCACCACCATGGATAAATCTCAAAAATGTAATGCTTAGCAAAAGAAACCAGATGTAAAAAAGTATTTGATTCATATGAAACACTAGAAAAGAAAAATCTAATCTTTGGTAACAGGAGTGCACACCAATAGTTACCTGGAGTTGATGGGGGAGGGAGATAGCTTGGGAAGGGGAATAAGGAAAAATTATGAAAATGTTCTACATTTTGATTGTGCTGGTGATTACATGGAGTATATACATTGGTTAGAATTCACTGAACTTTACTCTTAAAATGAATTCATTTTTATTGTATGTAAATGGCACCTCCTTAGAGTTTTTCACAGAAACTATATTAAGTCTGGTCACTGAGATTTTAATGCTCCAGTGCAAGGCAAGATGGAGACTCTCCTTAATAACGCCTTGGGAGGCCCTTCTTTTAGGTCAGTGTGTTGCTGATCAATATGGCATTCGGATTTGAAGTATTCATTTGAAATATTTGAGAGAAACATTGTTTAGAAACCTTATGGAAGTTAACATAAATTGAAATGAATTATGTACATTTTCATAATTAAATGGGAAAAAAGTATGTAAAAGTAATACCAACATTTAAAAGTGAGCTTAGAGGGTATGTTAGTTCCCAAGGACTACTGTAACAAAGTACCACAAACTGGGTGGCTTGAAATAACAGAAATGTATTGTGTCGCAGTTCTGGAGGCTAGAAGTCTAAAATCAAGTTGTTGGCAAGGGCAGTCTGCCTCTGAAAACTCTAGGAGAATTCTTCTTTGATTCTTCCTAGCTTCTGGTGGTTTGCTGGCAATCTTTGGTGTTCCTTGGCTTGCAGCTGCTTAACTCTAATTTCTACCTTTCTTGTCCCGTGGAATTCTACCTGCATGTCTCTATCTTCACATGATCGTCTTCTTAAAAGGACATCAGTCGTATTGGATTAGGGGCCCACTCTACTGCATTATGACCTCGTCTTAAATAATTACATCTGCAATGACCCTATTTCCAAGTAAGGTCATATTTTGAGGTACTAAGGGTTAGTACATAACTTTCTTGGGGAAGAGGGAGAGAAAGGATACAATGCAATCCATAACAAAGGGTAAAAATGTTGAAATCACCCTATATTTTCAACAGGGCCAGAGAATCTGGTTCTATCTCTTACTGACCAGAGGTAAGAGATTTATTAACTTATTCCTTCAATCCATTGCTGTATTCATTAATTTGATAAACATTTGTAGAACATCTACAATGTGCCAAGTTTTATGCTGGACACTGAAGACGCAAAGAAGAATAAAAAGACCCTATTGTTGTAGAACTAGGGACTTATAAAGGGACAAGTAAATGATTACTTAAAATATCTTATGGAATACACCACCATAGAAATGTATTCAAAGTTCAAAGATGTCAGAGAGAAGAGAGTGACTACTCATGCCTAAGCATTTCTGGAAAACAGTGACATTTGAGCACCGGCCTCTGGAAGAAGCAGTCTTTTTCTAGCAGGGAATAGAGACAAGAGTTAGAGCACAGAGATTGGTTTGTCTTTCCAGGTAAAGAAACTAGCATAACCTAAGACATGGAAACATAAAAAAATAGCATGTTCAGGGCATTATTAGCAGTTTAGTGTTACTGGTTGGTAGGTTGCATGAGGTTATGAGGAAGGGCAGAGAAAAAGCCTAGAAGAAAAGCTAGGACTAGATAGTAGGCAACCTTTTTCACCATGGTCAAAATTTAGGTGTTAGCCTATGGGAAATACAAAGCCAACTAAAAAGTTTTAAGCAAAAAAGTAATACTATTTGTATTTGTAAGCAGAGAAGTAATACCCATGTTCATGGGGGTAGAATTTATTAAAATGAGAGTCTACAAAGGGAAACCAATCAGGTGGCCCACCTGAATTAAGACAATGGCTGCACCACAGGAAACCAAGGAGTGGCTTCAGGAGATATTGGAAAGGGAGAATGAGTAGAAACTGTGGCCAAGGAAAAGGAAGAACTCAATAATTGCTTTAAAGCTTTAAGTGTAGAAGAGGATATGGGGAAGAAAGTGACCTTTAAAATGTTGGTTTATATATTTATGCTCCTCCTTTTTGTATAAATGGATTTGGGGATGCGTTGCAGGAGTAGAAACATTGCAATGGGTTAAAAAATAAAATAAATGCGGAAATGGAGGTGAAAAAAAATAAGTTGAAGTCAAGATTAAAATTAGCACTCAAAATACATGCTATAGGATTTATATGATTACTTGATATGAGACAGATTTGGCTTGGAGGTTGTTTTGTTTTGTTTTGTTGTATTGTGTTTTGTTTTGAGACAGAGTCTCACCGTATCACCAGGGCTAGAGTACAGTAGCATCATAATAGCTCCCATGTAACCTCAAACTCCTGGGCTCAAGCAATCTTCCTACCTCAGCCTCCTGAGTAGCTGGCTAAATCTTTTTATTTTTTGTGGAGATGGGGTCTCATTATGTTGCTCAGACTGGTCTCTAACTCCTGTCCTCAAGCAATCCTCCTGCCTTGGCCTCCCAAAGTGCTAGGATTACAGGCGTGAGCCACCATACCCAGTCTGGCTTGGAGTTTCTTAATGGCCAAAGCAAAGAGAGAAGTCTTCTCAGTGCGAGATCCACAGGGTACGAAGGATAAAAATAAGAACCCCACCTTCCCAGACACTGAGAATGTAAAGAAATTTCTCCTGTAGAAAAAGGCCAATATTTAGCACACATCAGACTGGAAAAGATAAAAATACGAATCCAGAATTCAAGAGAGAGTCTGTGCGCGGCATTCCAGACTTGGGAATCATTGCCATTATATGCATATGTTCCTCACAATTTTTCATCGTTACCTTTTATGCTATCATAAGAATTCCATTAGCAGTGGAGAACACATTTTCTTCTGTTAAAAGTGAGAATGTTAAAAATAAAATAAAATAAAAGTGAGAATGTTGAGGATTATCAATGGAAGACTACACTGAGAAAACTGCCACTACATCGCATTTTTCCAAAGGAACTTCAAGGTGATTTTAAAACCTGACTTTACATGGCAAAATTCTATGTGAGGGTCTGAGTGGCACCACTTGTAACTCCACTTCTGCACTTATATTGTCCAAGTCCCCCCACAGTCAACAGCAAAGGTGTGTTCTAGTCCCTCTTGTGTGGAACAATGACAGAATTTTTTTCTCACCAATTTTTTTAATATTGTATGTGTGCGTCAAATTCAATCCTGATCTAATGACTTCAGAAATAAGAGGCAATATTAATATTCAGCCGTGACCCAAACTTTTTTAAGATAACTAACACTCACCATATGCCCATCTATGCTTCCTAGAAAAGTATGATAAACTTTCAGATTTTCCCTGTTGCTAACTTAGAGAAAGAACATGTATGCAAGTGATTTAAAATCTTGACTAGCTCCATTCCCCTGTTTTGACTTACAGCTATCAGCCTCACACACAAAATCAAAGTAGGGCTTTGGATGATCCATACGTGTTTTAAGAGACATTTAAGGGAATTCATTACTGCCATTTAACTTTTTAAGCACATCCTGATGGCATCTGCCTAGAATTCCCCAGAAACCTCTGGACTGAAATCTTTATCAGCTTCATATATAATATCTCTGAAACCATCTGGTCTGAACAGTTTAGGGGCTACCATCAAGCAAAATCCTTCTAGTAGCTCTCTACCTTTTGATTATCTAAAGTGTTTTTCTCCTCACCAAATAGAACATGTCAAAACTTTCACATTATTCTATAGTCATTGTTGACTTTATGATGTAATGCTTTGAAATATATCTGCCCTTCTTTAGACTGGGTTTATACTTACAATTAAAATGCATAAAATAATATCCATTTAGCAGTATGTTTTTATGATATAACATTACTAATTCTTAATGTTTACATCATGAGGAGAATAAAAATTCAACTTCTTTATCACTAAGTAATGAATTTCAAAGTCAACAAAATGATAAAGAAAATATTGGTGCCCCTTGACATCTGAGCTTACGATACCCATTCTTTCTAAAACAAAAATATGATATTAATAAACAGTTCCACAGGCACAGTACGGAAAATGAATGTCAAAGAACCGCAGTGTAAATGCTGTATTTTGCTTTCAGGTTCAGTAGATTTTTATCTTGAGTAATAGCTTAAAAGATTAACCAGCTATTCATTTCATAAGCTTGAACACACACCTCACAGTAGAAAACAAATTGGCATTTGGAGTTCCTGGATAAAGTGCTATTCAAAGTGGCTCCATAGTCATTAAAACATAGAGTTAGTTTTGTGAATGGCATCAGTGAAAAATCTTTCTTATGTAAAGAAAGCAGTGGGAATAAACTTTAAGTCAAAGGCAAGTTCTTCTGGTCCCTCATCCACAATGTTTATCCCAGTGGGATATGATACAGTCTGTGCAATTGCTCTGTTCCACAATAATTATAAAGAGCAATAACATGTGATATGAATAGAACGTGTAACAAAGAACAGCAGTCGATGGTAAAATAAACCACTGGTTATGTCAAAACTAATAACTTATTTACTCATGCAGAGTCAATGAGTTAAGAGGTCAAATGAGCCCCGTCGTTTAAGCCTTACTAACAGTACACATGGCTTTTCTGGTTCATCATTTTCAAGTTCCTCCAGCACCGTTTTAAGGATTATGTGAAATTGGCTGGGTTTCATTAATGGCTTATGTAAGACATGTGCTCATATCTCCGAAAGTAAAGTCCAAGATACTCAATGTAGGCGTTTGCCTTTTTGCAGCTTCTGGGAAGAAGAGGAGCGTTATAAGACCTCTTGTCATAAATACAGCATTCACTGTCATAGAAAACAGCATTTATCTTTTTTAGGAGTGGAAGTAGTTGTACAACATGACACCCAACGCATCTTTAAAATGTTATGTATCATGGCGCACTTAAAAAAGCAGTGCACTTCTCATTGATCTTCCCATTTTACTTTGATTTAAAATGCAGATCTTTTCTTCCTATTGAAATCTTTGCATTTTTATTTATAAATGTATAGGGGGGAAATCCATTTCAGACATATGCAGCCTCATAAATTATGTTTGGTAGTTGAAACAGTATGTGCTTATGTCATGGATTGAACATCCTCCTTTATTAGAATGCTATTTATTGCCACCAGCTGCACTGCTTAGCTAAGAAAGTTCTTGACACTAGCGATTGCTTTTCAGCACCACTGCTTCCGGCTGCTAACAGGGGCTTCTATTTCCAAATGAAGCCTCCCCTCTCAAGCTCTTCCTTCTGCTACACGGATACCTCCTGTCATCGTGATGCTGGAGAATCGATGGGGGATGGGACTGCACCCACTCATGCTCTATGATCTCCCAGGCTGTAAATCTCCCATGGCTTTGAGATTTCTCACCTAATAGCACTGGCCTGAGAGCTGTCAAATGCATTCAGGGAATCTACCCAACAGTAATGGATTTTTTTTTTAAATTAAGATGTGAATTTAGCATGTAAGCAAAGGGTGTTTCAGAGTCATTGGCATGTATTTCAGAAGAGAAGCATGGTGCAAATCAGTAGTAGACACTGGTCTCTATTTTATTACATTTTACAGCAGAGAAAACTAGACAAAGGTAATTACTCTTCTTCTGTTAAAGACTATTATTACACTTGCATGAACAGTTAACCCTGCTGTTATTTTCTCTGCTGCCTGTGTCGATGGCATCCAGACCATCGAGGCAGGAAAGGTAGAAATGGGGGTCTCAGCTCATTTCCGATTGCACAGTAAGTCCACTTTCAAAGGTAATCTTCCAAACCACCAATGTGTGCACCAATACACCGGCACGTCCCATCATTTGTTGACAGAATCTGTGTCCGTGTCCTCTGCACGCTAGTTTGAACACCGGCTCCTTTTTTCAATACTTCCACACATAATTGGGCTCTCAGAGCCCACAGATCTAACAGCAGCAGTCACTGACAGGAGGAGACCTCCCTCTGTTAACATGGAAACAGAATTTCCTTGCTCTCTTCTAGAAAGGAAATTCCCTCTAGGTCAAGGTTGAGGCTGTCTGTAGAGTGGGGAGGGCGAGATTATACAGAAGATACCTTAACCTGTGATCCTGGTGAGCTCTCTTGAAGTGGTGTCAGGCCCTCAAGCCTTCATAAGCAGCAAATTTCTCCCCTTGACTAAACAAGAAGACAAGCAGAGAATTGATTTCTAGATATTACCTTTGAGATACAGACTGAAAATTAGAACTTCAGGGCACTTTTTGCCCCAACCGAAAGCTCAGGCAAAGACAAGCCCTGAGTGTTCATTTCAGATTTGAAGATGCAGCTGTTAAACCTAGAGTGCCCTTTTGAGACAGAGTCATCGCTGTCCTCCTTGGATTTCACCTCTAATGCAACAGGGGTTTGGGTTAAAACAGTGTAGTTATGTGGCCATTACTTATAATAACTTTCACCTGAGGTTCACCAACCCCTTGGCAGATAAGTATGATTGTCTGCATCATGACAGGGCAGAAACCAGGGCACAAAATCGTCACCTCTGATTTTCCTGGTGCCATCCACTGGCTCGGAGGAGCTGATAGGGGTGCCTGACACCCAGCTTGGTTTTTTGTTTGTTTTGTTTTGCTCCCTCTTGGGCCGGTCTCCAATATCAGATTGAGTAGAAAGAACAGGAAAGATAACATGGATTCAAAACATCCCAGGGAAGATTGAAGGTGCTGAATAGAAAAGAGGGCTGGGTGCTGGTGACTGTGTGTGTGTGTCCGTATTGACAACAGGAGTCTGAAGGAGTGACCGGTGACTCTGAACTTCTTGCGCCTTGACCAACTAGAAAAGAAAGAAAGGACAAATGGTATTTTGGTAGGATTACTTATTTCTTCTAAAAAGTAGATAACTAAAAACAAAAAGCACTGGTATTAGGTGACTAGGTAAAATGTCCCAAGTGCATATGTGTTCTTTAACGAGGTTGAAAGTGGGTGATATATTTTAAACAATTAAAGAACAAAGATCAAGTTTAATAAAAAAGGATTACGAAGTGAAGACAACACTGACGCTAGAAATGGAGTCTCAGAACGTGGAGAAGAACGTGACTTGAGGACATCAGAAGGAATGTGATTACTGTCTTCTTTCAAGATAATCTGTTATCTTAAATATCAAGTAGCTGAATCTGACCCATTCAATTAGTATTCACTAGTGTATTAGCACATAACATTTTGGGTAGAAAAATATGAAAGTAAAATGATGTTTTAAAAAAAAGAGACATTTGAGCCTGTTTCCTTCTGTCTTGTGGCAGCGATTTAAATCCATTCTGTAATATCCACTCAACAAATATTTAATGCGTGCCTACTAAGGGCCAGGTACTCTAGTAGTTGTTACAGATCTTCAAATTCTGAATTTTTGAGATACTGTCCTCAAGTGTAATTGTGCTATACAACACATTTTCAAGCACCCACTGAACCAATTATAGGAAAGTCTATTTGCATTCACTTCCTGTTGTAAGGTGCCTTTCACTAGGGTCTACATTAATTTATATAACTTTCCCTAAACTTCTTCCAGCTATTGCAGTCTCTATTGTCGATGTAAAATTTCTTCTCTTTAAAATTTCCAAGTGAGTTTGAGTTAGCTAGAAATTGTAGAAATGTAGAAATTAAATAAATCGTAATTGTGTAACAGTTGTTAGCTTTTCCATCTTTATCAAAGAAAAAATAGTTATTAAATAACTAAATCTAATTTTCAGTTCAGGAAAATAAATACTTGCGAATAAATCAACTGATACTTCAATGTCCTGCCAGAAATTCTCCATTTATTACATCAGATCAGCAAAATAAGCATCACTAGATGGCACTAGTAATTATCATTTATCTCAAATGAATCCAGCAGAATTAGTGACTCCATCCATAAGATTTTATTTCAGTTGCAAGAAAGTAAAATAAGCAATTTCAGTAGTTAGGCTAAACTGAATAACACAGGCCAATCAAAGCCAACTTAATACACATGGAATCCAGAGCTGGACCGTTAGTTGAAATTCTGGCTTTTCCACTTACTACCTTTGGTAACTTGCATAACTTCTCAATGCTTCTTCTATAAAGTGAGTATAATAGCTTACCACATAGAATTATCCTGAGGAATAAATGTGCTTTATATTTTCTAAACACTCAATATATGTTAGTTATGTTTTTTGTAATGTCAAAAATGTTATTTTAAATGAATATACATGGAAAAATTTGGAACTATATTTTGCACAGTAGCAGTATAACATAGTTTGCACCTCTATACTATTACTTAGTACATTAACTTGGCTTTTCTGGGTAGATTAATCTCTTTTCTCCAAATTCTACCCTCTTATTTCATTTCACTGTTTATTGAGACCAAATGCTCACATTCTCCTCTCTTAAAGAGCTCCTGAAATCCTTCTTCCCACCCCACAGAACATTGCCTGACTTGTATAAGTAAGATGATAAATCTCCTTCCCCTTCAGTTTCAACAAACTATTTACACAACACAAACATGGAGCACAGCAAAACTTGAAAGTCAATGTTTACATTGCATCCTAGCATATATATATATATTGTAATGTGCACAATTTAAAATGTAGGCTTCTTACCAGGGCATCGGTTTTGTCTACTTGATTTGTTTTCTAGGTTTATATTTGACCATAGTTTTGGGTAGGAGGAGGAGTGTTTCTAGACAATTTTGTGCTGCCTATCACCCAAAAAGTGAGGGTTGGGGGGCAAGAAGACCAGAGCGGTATTTCATCCTTCACTCCTCAAGAAGTGACTCTGACAACAACCACAAGAAAGATCGTTGGAGAAAGAGCACAGCTCCAGGAGGAATTTCTCCTCCAGTCAATCTCCAACCACAGCACACTTTCAAAGAGCTGCTGTTTGGGTTAAAAGGACATTAGGAGTCGTGGCAGGTCTGCCTGAGAACTGTGTACGTGAAAAAGGCTTTTCCTTAGTGGGAGAGCCTTCAGATGACCCCAACACTAAGTAGATAAGTTATAGCATCCCGGCTTAGCCCTCAGCTTTGCCACATACCCAGGACAATTTTGAGCCTTTCCATCAGAATCGAATTACCTGTACTGGTGTTTGCTGTAGAAAGTTAAACGAACTATTTGAGACTTCAGCGCCACAAAGAGTCCGCCTTGAGGAAAGCACACAGAGGTATCATCATCTAAGACTGTGGTTTTCAAACTTGGCTACACATTGGAATCATCGAGGGAGCTTTATAAAGACTAGCACTGGCTTCCACCCCAAAAGTGTGGCCTAGGGTGTGGCCTGAGCGTCAGGATTGGAAGCTCCCTGTGTAGCTGAGAAACACTGATCTACACAGCAAACAACCTAAGCACCGATCAACAAAGGCAGCATGGGCGCGCACCCAGGCTTTTTCATGATTTGGCTCTAGAGGTGAATCGACAATACAATGAAACACTGGGTCCTAGCACTGGCCTCTTATTTGCCAATTACCAGACCTACAAATATTTATTGAGCATTTACCATATACAAAATTTGAGGTTGATTCAAAAGGGATCAGGAGACATTCTTAAAGACTCAGACTCCTTCTCTGAAAGCACTTTCCTTGTTCTCTCCTGTAGCTTCCTGCCTCAGTTGTTCTCCTCAAAAGGAGGTTAGCTAATTATCACGATGACAGCTTTTCCTCCTTTCTTAAGATTAAGTGAAAATTAAGCAGCCTCCACAGGATATGACTAGTTGTTTTAAATGGTTAGAAATAGGGGCAGTATAGATGTATAAATGCATTTTTTCCATGTTGCCTAATAAAGTGAAATTGCAAAGAATTCAACAGGTCAACAAGCATCTCAGAAGACTGACTCCACACACTCACCCACCTGGTTTTCTAGGAGCTGGGGCCTCACCAGAGAAGTGATAATGGATAGGACAGAAGAAAACCAAAGAATAGCAAGGACAGAGGTAGAGAAAGCAAGGAGCTAAAAGAAGGATGGACTGGAGAGTGGAGGAGGGCGAAAGAGAAGAAGAAAATGGATCACTTCATTGCCGGAGAGGTTCTCATCACCCAGGGTTCTTTGGTGCCAGCGAAAGGCATCTATCTCCCGGTGAATCACTTAAAACTGGAGCCATAATTTGATAGTACATAGTTCAAAGGGATTTGCTTAGAGCTATTTTTAAAATTAAAGTACAAGATATGAAAGCAAATGCATTTTGTTTGACAAATAACAAAATATATTTGATAATTCAATGCAGAACTTCTTAGAATCAAGAAGAGTGAATCAACATTGATTTTTCTGTTATAATTTTTTTTCCAACAAAATTGTGAGACAACATAATACACCCATCATTTCACATTTCATTTCTGCAGCACAAGATTATCGCTTGGAAAATACTTGAAGTTTTTCTTACTGAGTTTTTCCAAGGGTCTTACTAAAGTCTCTGATATTCACATTCTCTATTTAGTCATCTGCCTTCTTGATTTCTCTTCTCTAGTTGTGAAATGAGCTCTGCCAGATCCTTGTATGTCAAATACTGGCTTAAAATGTGATTCATGCAGTTCACCCACATTACTTTCATTGATTTCATAAAATTCTACATCTTTTGAAACATACGTAATTTCTCTTTTCAATTTGTATTATATTGTATCATTATTGACTTTTTATAATATTTGATTGTCAGTGAAAGACTGACCAAGGCATTGGCTGGTAGAAATGTTCTGCTAAGCCAGGAAAGATAGTTGGATGGGGATTAATTGTGTAAGCAAATAGTTTGGTAATGGATGTTTCTGGGTAATGACCACTTTTCCCTAGACTGCCTCATCACTTTAGCATGTGGATACAATAATCAGATAAGGAGGTCCTTGTGTATAAAAGCCAGGTTTCAAAATGAGTCCAGATATTTTGCCTCCTTACTTCTTTTTTTCCCCACCCCAAGATTTGTTACTGGCTACCTTGTAAGAATCTCAACTAAAATCAGAAGTGACTCCTGTTATATTCTCCCACAGATGAATGTTGGAATAATAGGAATAAGATAAGTTATGGAAAATTATCTAATGGATTCCTCAAAATTAATTTCTAAAAGGACATCATTCCAAGAACTAAAAAACTGTACTCATGAGTGTAGATTATGGAAGTTATTTAATAATAATTATCAGAGTTATAGATAGCTGGGTATAAAAGTAATTGCTGGTGACTAGATGATTAAATGATTTCAAATCGACAATTGAGACAGCTCTTCTCATTCAATAGAAGTTAGCTTACATAAGACAAGTATAATGAAGAGATCATGAACATGAAGGAAGCTAGACCAGAAAACAGCTCACAGATGTCTGCTACTTACATCCCTGGAATCATCTATGCCTATTCTACATTATGTGTCATGCAATAATGTACCCTACACATTGTTTTCTATCATACTTCCCTGCAACAGTCTTCTTAGGAAAAGGACGGAGGAAAGGGAAATCTTAATGCCCTCCCCTCAACTGAACTTTCTCAATTTTTTAACTATGAAGCTCACAGAGTTAAATGTACACATATGAATGAGCAGGCTAAACAATTAAAATGTTTTGAGTTTATTACATCACAGCTCAATGTGAATTCTCAGGTGCTAAAGAAATTTCAAGTAACATCAAATCAATTAACATTATAGTAAATGATACAGAATAAATCTAAAAATCTCAGACTAAATGGCAAGTGCCCACCAGGATTTGCAAAAGAAAACTCACTTGCTCAAAACATTTCTGCTTACAAAATATAAAACAACAAACTATGTCAGTAAACTCACAATTGAACAAGCAGAGAAACAAAATATCAAGAATTTAATAGGCAGAGAAGCCTTAATTATCAAATTATTGCTTTAATAAAAGGAATAATAAACACTGAATACAATATGAGGAAGAGAAGAAAATTTCTGGCAACTTGGTTTATATTCCTCTTCAGCTAAAAGTTGAGCAAAGAAAGTCCCTGTTAAGGCAGAAGGATTGCAATATTCCTTTCTATCATGGAATCCTGAATCAAGTTTCTAGCCTTAAGAACCAGAAACAAGTGGCAATATGGTCAATTTGTGTAATCAGCCAATGCAGAGACCAGTCAACGCTGAAGGAAAATCAGCCTGGGAAGCTTATTATGCCCAATTTAAAATAATAAGCCAAATGAACCATCGGACTGAGGAACAGAAAGCACTATTTCCTACTGCCAGTCTAAAGGGAGCTGCTCTGATTGTGCTAAGCAATTTGTCAGAAAAAGACAGAAAGAGCTCTCTAGTATTATTAGCACATTAACCAGACTTTTTATAGCTGGACACAAGGCAGGATGGGTCAGAGTGAAATTCAAGAATTCTATTAGAAAAAGTGGTTCGTCACTAACCAGACTGACTCAAGATACTGAATAATCATTGCATTGAGTTTATCCAGATGCCCTGAGGACTGAAATAGTATCAGAATTCTATTTTCTGAAGCATTTTATAAGTCATCAACTGGAAATAAAGTCACATTATTTTTGCTTTAAATCAAATATTAAACACACTCTCTAAAAGACTTATTATTTATTAGACTTCCTGATAAATCTTGGGGGAAACACTGCTTAAAGTAAAATAAGGGGCAGATGGGGCAAGATGGCTGACTGGAGACATCACTTGCTGGACCATCCCAGAGAGAAAGAAGGGTTTCGGAGAGGGCAGACGGGAGAGGGAATGCCATGCAGGTGAATTTCAGTAAGAGAGGTGCTGGAGCCTGCTGGGGACCTCCTGGAGGAAAACTGCGAAGCAGAGAAGGACAAGGATAAAGGAAAAAGATACCAGCGAAGACCAAACCCAGGGAGGCTCAGAGCCCAGCAAAGGGGTAAGGCGGGAATTCCTTTCTCCCTCTCGCAGTCCTTCAGTGATCAGTGGGCTCTCAAGTTACTGGGAAGCTTTTCCACCCCCACAAACCCAAGGGCTGTGGCAACCACAGAACTGTGGGGAGAACTTGTGTGACCCCAGAGCTCAGACACTCTGTACAGGGTTCCCCGCCAAGGGTGATCCAGAGGCGGAGGGCCGGCTTTCTTCCATTCAGACTCGTATCTCCTTCTGCCTCTCCCCCACCCACTGCAACTGGGAGAGTAGTTTGGGCTGGGAATTTGGTAAGGGGCCCCCCCCTGGTTGGCACATCCTGCAGTCTGAAGTTTTCACAGAGACTGGGGCCCGTGCCTCTCCTCTTGGGGACTTGCAGGGGTCCCAGGGGACTCGAATCCGCCAACTCTCTGCCGGCTGGCGCTTCATAGAGACAGACACACGCCAGTGAGTCAGACATGCAGGCTGGATCCCATGCCCCCAGGACTCCACTGGGTTGCTGGGGGACAGGGGGTGGGGGAAGGTTTAGGAGCTGGATTTGGGAGGTAAGGGAGCCCACGTGGGCAGAAGTGATGTGAGAAAACTCTGGCGGTGTGAGACATGGTGAACTGGGGAAGCGCCGATCCCCTCCACAGGAAAACCAGGGACTAGGGTGAGTCCTTGGGGGAGGGAGTGGGGAGGGAGACCCAGCCTGCAGCATCATAGCAACCCAGTGCAGTGCGTTCAGGGCTGAAGGACAAGGACAATGCACGAGGGGTGGAGCTCACACTCCACCAGGGAAGTGCACTGCCTCCCTCACAAGCAGCCTTTCCAGCTTGGAGAGCCAGCCTTGACCCTTCTCCCAATGGCTCCCCCTTGTGGCTGGGAAGAAGACCTCGAAGCCCTGCTGAAGCTTAGCAAAGCCTTTCAGACTCACACAACCTAACTGCACCCAGACTCTCCCCTCCACCCACCTCTGCCGTCAGGGAGATCAAGCAACGCCCTAGAAGCCACAAGTCTCCTCCCAAAGCCTGGGGTATTTAAGTGCTCCACCTGAGGGACTAGAGTTTATCATAGGCAGGAAAGAACATCTCTTCAGTTGACTCTTTCCTGCAAGCATCAACCACTGACAGGCAGAATAATGTTATGGCACTGGCACAAAAACAGAGACATAGACCAATGGAACAGAACAGAGAACTCAAATATAAAGCCATCTACCTACCATCAACTGATCTTTGACAAGGCAGACAACAATGTACACTGGGGAAAAGAAGCCCTATTCAATAAATGTTGCTGGGAAAATTGGATAGCCACATGCAGAACAACGAAATGGAATCCCTACCTCTCACCACTCACAAAAATGAATTCAAGATGGATAAAAGTCTTAAATGTTGTGCATGAAACCATAAGAATTCTAGAAGAAAATGTTGGGAAAACTCTTCTGGATATTGGCCTAGGCAAAGAATTTATGAAGAAGACCCCAATGGCAATCACAGCAACAACACAAATAAATAAATGGGACTTGATGAAACTAAAAAGCTTCTGTACAGCTAAGAAAACATTCAACAGAGCAAATAGACAACCTACAGAATGGGAGAAAATATTTGCAAGCTATACATCTGATAAAGGACTAATAACCAGAATTTACAATCAACTCAAGCAAATCTGCAAGAAAAAAACAAACAACCTGATCAAAAACTGGGCAAAAGACATGAACAGAAGATTTTCAAAAGAAGAAAGACAAATGGCTAATAAACATATGAAAAAATGCTCAACCTCACTAATCATCAGGGAAATGCAAATTAAAATCACAATGAGATATCACCTTACCCTAGTTAGCATGGCATTTATCAAAAAGTCCAAAAACAGTAGATGCTGCTATGGATGCAGAGAGAAAGGAACACTTATACACTGTTGGTGGGACACCAAATTAGTAAGACCTCTATGAAAAACAGTATGGAGGTTCCTCAAAGAACTAAAAGTAGACCTATCATTTGATCCATTAATCCCACTCTTGGGTATTTAACCAAAGGGGAAAAAAAAACTTTTCATCAAAAAGACACCTGCACTTGAATGTTTATTGCGGCGCTATTCATAATCGCAAAGATGTGAAATCAACCCAAGTACCATCAATCCATGAGTGGATTAAGAAAATGTGGTATATGTATACCATGGAGTACTACTTAGCCATAAAAAAAGATGAATTAATACCTTTTGTAATATTCTGGATGAAACTGGAGACCATTCTCCTAAGTGAAGTGTTCCAAGAATGGAAAAACAAACACCGCATGTACTCACTATTATATTGGAACTAACCAATGAGCACACATGTGCACAGAGGGAAGTAAAACTCAGTGGAAATCAACCAAGGGGACAAGGAAGTGGGGAAGGGCAAAACCCTACCTAATGGGTACTATGAACACTATTTGGGTGATGGGCACATCTTTAGCTGGAACTCAAGCATCATAGAAGTGATCCATGTAACCTAAAACATTTGTACCCCCTTAATATTTTGAAATTTTAAAGAAATAACTAAAAAAATTAAATAAAGGGAAATAAATATAGAGGATATCCTCAAGTATTCAGCAAAAATGGATCAATATATGTGTGAGGAAACTGGCTGAGGCCAGGAAAAGGACCGTCCCCAGCAGGGGTGGGAACCTATGTCCTTCGGGCCACATGTGGCCTTCTAGATCCTTGAGTGCAGCCTTGGGAATTCAAATTTTACAGTACAAATCCTTTTATTAAAAGGAGTGCAGCAGAGAAAGATGAAGCTTTTCTTGTACCCTTTAATGCTTTAAAAGGAATAATCTTGAAATCAGAAAGCCACAGGTCTGCCATTCCAGGATCAGAAATAGTTTTTGTATCCAGCATCCATATTGGAAAATGCAAAATTAATGGTGCATTTTACAGACTACTTGGAAGAGTGTTTCATTGTTAGTGAGAAATAATTAGCCCTAGACTAAGCACTGCCCTGTTACCGCCTAACAAATTTTAAAAGCAAGACCTAACTAAAACTACTCTTAAGAAGAACAAAGATGAAGAACTAATACTACCTGATTTTAAGACTTATAAATTTACAGTACTCAAGACTTGATGATATTGCCATCAAGATAGACAAATAAATCAATGGAACAGAATAAGGAATCCAGAAATATACCTGAGCATTTTTGACAAAAAAGCACAAGCAATTCATTGGAGAAAGGATAGTCTTTTCAACAAGTGATGCTAGAACAATTTAATAACCATATTCCATATTCAAAAAAAATGAAGTTGAATCCATACTTTCTACCATATGAAAAATTAATTCAAGATGGATCATAGACCATCTTGAATGCAAAATTTTAAACTTTAGCATTTCTAGAGAAAAATATAGGAGAAAAGCTTTGCAACCTTGGATTAGGCAATGATTTTTCATATATTACACCAAAAAGATGATTCATAAAGAATAAAGTAGATAAATTGGATTTCATAGAAATTATAAAATTCTCTTCTTTGAATACACTGGCAAGAGAATAAAAAGACAAGCCACAGTCTAAAAGAAAATATTTGTAAATCACATATCTGATAAAAAGAACCTGTGTCCATAATATATAAAGAACAATCATATCTCAATAATAAGAAAGCAAAAAACCCAATTTTTTAAATGGGCAAAAGATTTGAATAGATACTTCACCAAGACGACACATGAATTACAAGAAAGTACATGAAAAGATGCTCAATAGCACTAGATATTTGGGAAACGCACATTAAAATCATAAGAGATACAATTACCCACTATTTAAATGGCTAAAGTAAAAAAGATGTACTGCATCAAGTGTTGACAAGGATATAGAGGAACTGGAACTCTCACATACTGGTGGTGGGAAACTTGGAAGTTTCTTAAAAAGTTAAACATGCAACTACTATATGATCCATAGCAACTCCTAGGTATTTAAATGAAAGACATAAAAGCACACATCCACATTTGTAAGCAAATATTCATAGCTTTATTTGTAACAGCCAAAAGCTGTATACAACCCAAATTTCCATCAACAGGTAAGTGGATATACTAATTGTGGTATATCCATACAAAGGAATGCTACTTAGCAATTAAAAGCAATGAACTATTGACACAGGCAACATCATGAATTATCTCAAGCAATTATGTCGAGTGAAAGAAGCTGGACCAAAAAAATGTGCAACGTAAATCCATGTATATAAAATTCTAGAGAATTCAAACTTAACTGTTGTGAACAAAAGCAGATCAGTGGTTGTCTGGGCACAGGGTTGGGGCCCATGGAAGAGATGACCAGGGAGAGTGAGGAATCTTTTGAGGGTGATGGTTATATTTATCATCTTGATTGTGGCAATGGCTTCATGGGTATATTTGTATGTCCAAATTTGTCAGTTAATTTATTTTATTTTATTTATGTACAGTTAATTGCATGCCAAGTATATCTAAATGAAGCAAAATTTTAAAAGCAAGATAAATAGAAAATATAAATTAATAAAGTAGAAATGTGGGCTGGACATCTTTGTCATTCCAGATTCACTCTCTCTGCATACTTTTTCATCCTGCTGTGTGCCCTGAGAGATTAACTTTTCTGGACAAAATCCAGAGACTCCTTGCTCTCTGGCTTCTATTTGGATTCAGCCAAAGGGGAGGAAGACCAGCAGATCAGAAAGTAGAAGGAGAGTGAGGCTGGGTATTTATTTCCCCAGCTTGCTCACTGCAGGGTTACATCAGGCTGGCCGTGTTCCTTAACCAAAGGTCTTAGTTCTTGTCAGGGCACCCTCTATGAATAGTCTTCTCTGTCTCTAGGTCCCCATAACCACTTGTTCCTCTCATTCCTTCAGTACTTACAGTGGAAATGGAGCCCGCCATTATGAGCTCTGGGTACTTCCCTTTGGTTTTCCTATGCCCTGACCACACCTTTGTAAATGGTCCCTTACAAATGGTGCATGTGTTTCCTACTGGGGTTTCAACTGACAAAAAAATATGCAAATACATCACTAATCATACTAAAGTCTCCAGTTGAAATGCTAATGGACAGATTGAATTTTAAAACAATAACAAAGTCTAACTGTTATACTGCTTTTAAGTGGTTCACTTAAAATATAAGGACACAGAAACATTGTGAGTACAAGGATGCAAAAGTACACCATACGAATACTATCCAAAATAAAGTGAATATATGTACAGTCACACTAAACATAAAGCATTATTGGGAATAAATAAGCTGACTCCATACTGATAAAAAGAAGAATTCACTAGGGTGGTAAAATTATTAGACTAATATTAGAAAGATTGGCATTACAAGGGTAGGCAAGGATGTGCAGGAATCGTCACTCTCATGTATTGCTGGTATGAGTGTACACTGTTACGATGAGTTTGGAAAACTGTTTGGCAGTACAATCGTATCCTCTTATCCGTGGTTTTGTTTGGCATTGTTTCAGTTACCTTCAATAAATCACAGTCCAAAAATTTTAAGATATTTTGAGAGAGACAGAACATTCACACAATTTTATTATAGCATATAGTTATAATTGTTCCATTTTATTATTATTGTTAATCTCTTTATTACTGTGCTTAATTTAGAAATTAAACTTTATCATAGGTATGTAAGTATAGGAAAAAACCTAGTATATATAGGGTTTGGTACTGTCATCAGTTTCAGGCATCTGCTCTGGGTCTTAAAACATATCCCCTACAGATAAGGGGGGACCACTATATCTACTAAAGCTACTCGTATGTCTAGCCTATGCTCCAACAGTTCCACTCCTAATTATATACCTAAGAGAAATGAGTGCATATATTCACCATAAAGCTTATATAAGAATATTTATGGCAGCTTTATTCATAACAGCTCCTATCAGGAAACAACCCAAATGTCCATCAACAGAAGAATGGATGGATTTTGTTATATTTATACCATGAACTATTATAGAGCAATAGAAAGGGCGAGTTATTGGTGCACAGAACAACACTGATGAATCTTAGGGACTTTATGTTGACCAAAAGAGGACAAACACAAAATACATATACTATATGATTCCATTCATTTATAAGAACTTTAAGAATAGACAAAACTAATCTACAGTCATAAAAGTCATAATAGTAGTTACCTCTGAGGTAAAGTATTACCCAAGAATGCAAATAAACTTTTTTAAAAAATATTTTTTTGTGGTAAAAACATTTAACATGAGACCTGTCCTCTTAATAAATTTTTAAGAGTGCAATACAATATTATTATTGTTAATTGTATGTACAATGTTGTATAGTATAACAAATCTCTAGAACTTACTCATCTTGCTTAATTGAAACTCTCTACCCATTGATTAGCAACTCCCCATTTTCCTCTTCCTCAAGCCCCCTGCCAACCACCATTCCATTCTTTGAGTCCATACATTTTTACAATTTTAGATACCTCATGTAGGTATACTCATGCACCATTTGTCTTTCTGTGACTGGTTTATTTTACTTAGCATAATGTAGAAATGCAAAATAGTACAGCTGCTATGGAAAGTAATATGGAGTGTCCTCAAAAAATTAAAAATATATATACACCAAATGATCAAGCAATTTCATTTCTGGGTATATATCCAAAAGAATTGAAATCAGGATCTCAAAGAGATATCTGCACTCCGATGTTCACTGAAGCTCTATTCACAATAGCCAAGGTACGGAAACAATCTAAATGTCCATCAGTGGATTAATGGATAAAGAAAATGTGGTATGTACACACAATGGAATATTATTCAATCTTGAAAAAGAAGGAAATTCTGCAATGTATGACAACATAGATGAACCCCGAGCATATTAAGTTAAAGAGCCTTCTGAATAATAGAAATGTTCTAAATCTTTATCTGTGTAGTAGAAGATGACTCTCTCATATGTACCTATGTATCTATATAATGTATTACAATAATATGTAATATGTATACATACATAAAAATTTATCAGGTTGTATACTTAAGCTTGATACTCTTTCCTATACACATGTTATACCTTAATTTAAAAGTATATGAGAAGCTCACAAATTTGAAAATTAAAGAAATTGAACAAGTCATTTAAAATTTATTTACACAGAAAAATAAATCCCGGCCAAGTGTACCAAAGAAAGACACAATTTCATTCTTATGAAAAATAGAAGTTCTTCAACTATATCACTGGAGTATCAAAACTAGATTAGGAGAATAAGAGAAAGGAAATTTATAGGCCTGTCCCACTGATTAACATAGATAGAAAAATCCTAAATAAAATTTCAGTGTAGTAAATGAAGAGGAGAAAAAAAGGCACTTTGAACAACTTAAGTTTATCCCCCAAAATGCAAGGATTTAACATTTGAAAATTGGTTAACACATTCTACCATACTAACAGAATAAACTTCTAGAAATCTACATAGAAGACCTCTCGAGTCTTTGGCTAAATATCATTCTCTCTCTCTCTCTCTCTCTCCCTCACTATATATATATATATATATATATATATATATATATATACACATGTGTATGTGTGTGTGTGTGTAAAATATATATATTTTATATATATATATAAAATGAGAATTCATGGGGCCAGGCAAAAAACTACCAGGAAGTTATAAGCTGAACAATTCCCAGAAATCACAAAGGGCTAGGTGACAATTGAGTTCTGTCTAGTCAGAGTAAAGAGACATTTTTGAACACCTAGAACATTCATTAGAGACCTCAGAAGGAATATTCCTTAGTAGTAGGGTTGAATTAGCCCTAGAGTAAGGGATACAGACCTACTCTAACAAAACTAAAAAACAAGACTCAAGAGGATCAAGCTGGTCTACAAGTAACTTAACTGCCTGCCAAAATAAACTCATTATTCTTTAAAGAAAAATATCAAAATCCAAATACTCAATGGTATAGCATTCATAGTATGTAGTATCCAATAAAAAAATACTAGATATGTAGAGAAACAGAAAAATATGTCACAAAACCAGGAGAACAAGAATTCAATAAAAACAACTCACAGAAATGACAGAGTTGATGGAATTAGCAGATAATGACTTAAAAACAGCTATTACACATATGTTCAAGGATTTACAGGAAAACATAAACATAATGAGACAATGAAAGATTTTTTTAAGTAGAAATTTCTAGAGCCGAAAAATGCAACTTCAGAAATGAAAGATTCACTGATGACATTAACAGCAGATTGCATTCCCTAGGAGAAAACATCAGTAAGCCTGAAGAAATAAAAAAGAAATTATCCACACTAAAGCACAGAGGATAAAAGGTTGAAAACCTTAGACAGAGCCTTGATAACCTTGGGACAATTGAACATGATCTAACATCTGGGTAATTAGAAAGTCTGAAGAAGAGAAAGTGGGGAAGCAGAAAAAAATATTTGGCTGAAAATTTTCCAAATTAAAAAAAAAAAACTGTAAACTCAGAGATACAATAAACCCAAAGCAGAATAAAAACAAAAAAATTACACCAGGTCACATTATAATGATGAATTGAGGTTTTTCCACATTAGTGATTGTTTACATGCTCCTGCTCTAGACTTAAAATTAGGGCCAAATGTCCACAAAAATTTTGTGCACAAATGTTCATGAAAGCTTTATTTTTAATAGCCCCAAACTAGAAACAATCAAATTTCCATCAACAGTTAAATGGATAAACAAATTGTGGTATAGCTATACAATGAATACTACACAGAAATAAAAAGGAATGAGCTACCTACATACACAATGACATGGATAAATTTCAAGACATTTTGATAAGCAAAGAACCCAGAAACAAAAGAATGAACACTGTATGATTCCATTTATATGAAATTCTAGAAAAGAAAAAAAACAAATCCAAAATGACAAAGAGGAGACCAGTGTTTGCCTATGGCTGGGATGGAAGTTGGGACTGACTGCAAATAAGCATGAAGGAATTGTTCTATTTCTTGATTAGAGGGATGTTTACATGGGCATATACATTTGTCAAAACTCGTCAAAATGTACACTTAAAATAGGTGCATTTAATTGAATGGAAATTATACTCCAACAATGTTAATTTAAAATTTAGAAATATTACAAATTTTGTAGGAACAAAAATATAAGGAAACTATAATAAATTATTCAAACATGCAAACTCTAATGGAGAAAATTATAATTTATTACTGAGGATATGTAGGAGGAAGACCTAAATAGATGAAAAGGTATATCATATTCATGGATAGGCAGACTCAATATCATAAAACTGTCAATTATGCCTCAAATAAGCCAAAACTTCAAAGAGCAAAAGGCTAAACATGGCCAGAAAAATTTTCAAGAATGATAATTATCCTTGAAGACTGATGGGGAAGACTAGAAATGATGTGATAACTAAATGACAAAGGCTTGAAAACATCTGCACTGCATCAAGAAATAATCTCATGGATATTTTTTCTAAAGAAGAAAATAATTTAACTCTATTTTTAAAGAAAGAAATATCAGATAATTTACCTATATATTTTTCATGGTAAATTACTCCCTCCCCCACCAACTACTAATTAAACTATTTTAACATTAAACCAATTACAGTGATAAGTTCTTAATGTGAAAAAAGGAATATTTTTTTTAACACTAGCCAGTTAGAGTCTTGACTTATTAGTCTTAAAGATTTTGCCAAACTTGTTGATTTCTCTGATTGACCTCCTGAAAAAACATTTCTAACTAAAAAATCATCTTTCTAGAGGAACAGGCCAAAATAAATGTTATAGAATCTTAGCATCTTAACCCAGTATCTTTCCAGAATACTGATTTCAGCATTCTTCTTATTTCACATTTTCTTATGGTTAGAACTGGGAAAGGCAATGAGTAGGGAGAGAAGAGGGAACAAGAACCCTGGTGTGCAATGTCCTCAGTCTCTTGCTCATCCTTTTTCCCTATGTAGTCCCTTAGGCTAAAAGTCACATCTGTCTTCCACCCAGCCACAGCCTAGGCCTGTGCATTGTGGCATGAACTCCCTAAAGGGAGTCTTCTTAGCTGGGTTGTAATATGTTAAATAGGGAGGCAAAGGCATTTAGAAAATTCTTTTCTGTTTCTAGAGAATGCCCGATTTTCATTGTTGAAAAGGTCAGCCTTGAGACTCCAAGCTGATCAATGGTCTGTTTTTGCCAGGTAGTTATCTGCCCTCTACCTTCTGGGCCAGTTATCCTCATGACTAAAGCTTGAGGCAGAGCAGTTATTTTCAGTTATCTATCTTTTTGGGTTAATACAATTAAATAAAAGACAACACTGCATTATTATGTATCTATACAATAGCACAAAATTTAATCAACTTAGTAGCTAGTGACCACAAGTTCAATAATCATATAAATTAATCCATTTATATCTTTCTCAGGGCAAAAAAAAAATTTTTTTTTAATCTTGCAAGATCAAGTTGTCTTTAATTAGAGCATAAATATATTATGAGAAATCCGAATTATGTTGTGTTTCTTTCAATAAGATTTTATCTATGATAAATGAAGTAATAAATATGGACAGGAATGGAAAAATAAAAAATAAAAATAGTTCACTTGTTAGGGTGAAGACATAGTATTTTTTCTTCTTTATATTTGTGATATTCTTGTCAAAATGTTGGTTATTGCTTCAATTGATGAGTTAATCCTGTGCAACGTTGATTTCATGTCAACTGTTCCTAACCATTTTCTAGCTCCTTCCTCAACCTAATATAACTTGATGAGAGAGGTTCAGAGTAAATGAGGAAATGAATGCCAGCCTCCACCATTCCTCTTTCCCCAATATGTCAACTGAAACCAGTTGCAGTGAGTGGAATTCCCATTGTGAAGTACCTTAATCGGCTTTGAGCTCTCACATGTTCAGTGTCAATAATCAGTAATAGGGAACAAATGAGACGCACACCATATTAAGCATTATCAGAAAAAAGTAAGACATTATCTCTTCTCTCAACCAACAGCATGATATCAAAATTCATCTTAACCAGGAACACTTTTTTGTAGTGTAGTCATTGTACCTTGGTAAGAAAGATATGTTAAAGCTTGAAAAAGATCTGGGGTCAGGGGTAGGGGAAAATGGTCACTGAATGATTATATGTGAAGATCTAAGAGTAGACTCTACCTAATTTGCTCTGAGGAATGTAAGTATTAACAAATAGAGCAATTAATTAGGTAAATGTACTGAAGGTTATATTCCAAAATAGTCTGCTTTTTTCTTTTGTCTTGGTAAGTTCCATGATCTCCCTTCTGGGTGACCCAAGGAAACCTCTAGCAAGGAGGAAGGGAAGAGGTCAGCTGGCTATGAAAGAGAATTAAGGGGCCGGGCGCGGTGGCTCACGCCTGTAATCCTAGCTCTCTGGGAGGCCGAGGCGGGTGGATTGTTTGAGCTCAGGAGTTCGAAACCAGCCTGAGCAAGAGTGAGACCCTGTCTCTACTAAAAATAGAAAGAAATTAATTGGACAACTA